>CAJDSM010021192.1:0-11810 GCA_903981925.1 Ostrea lurida
CTGTATTATTCAACAAATATATAATAAATTATTTTAACTAGCTCCAAGTCTCAGTTATTTGCATTATAAATTTCAAAACTGAATATACCTTTAGGGGTATAAAAATAGAAGTTTATTTGATGAAATAGAAACTGTAAAATCATGCAGATTTTGATCTTTTCGATTAATCAATCCCTCCGCCACAAAATATAGTCCCTACCCAACCCTTTCAAAAAATGAATTGACACAAAATTCATCAACTGAATAGGGTTCAGTAATAAATAGGTGATATTATTACACCAATGGGATTAGTATTGAACCAGTAGCATCCTGCGCAGTTGTGCTCAGGAGCTAACTTACTTAACAATATGAGCATCATTAGATCATTCTGGCTTGATAGGCACATAATTAAGAAAATGGTCCTCTTGGTTCACGCAACAGTTTGGATTTGGACCATCGAAATTCTGAGATTGTCAACTGTACCTAGTGTTGATTCTTCCATTTATTCTGGCATTTTTTCTTGCCGGCAAACATGCAAAATAGAGAGATCGCTGTGCCACTTAGTACTTACAGAACCACAGTAGTGGTAACCAAATTTACCCGCTGTGACAGTTTGTGGTAGAAACTGGTGATTGCAAACAATAGGAGTATGGTTCTGGTTGAATATACAGGCAAAGATAACGAACAGTTTGAATCATTTCTCATCCGTATTGTAAATTAAGTGGGGTTCTTTTTCAAAGCCATGCTCTCTGATTAGCTGTTCCAACTCTTTGAAATACTGATCAACTACAGCAAAAGATGAACATTTTGCTCTACATTTCAAAACTTCGTGGTTTAAGGACCTCATGTTCTGGCCACTTGCTCACAAATCCTCGAAACCACATGAGAGGAAGGGTACTGGACTCGGTCTGCATATCTGGGGCAAGATCCACGACATCCATAGTCAAATTCTGTCATGATCTTCAAATGATGAACAATATTTGACTCCAGTAAAGTATCTTTAAAAAGGGCTCCGTCCACACTTTTCTACATCTCTACATCGTTTAGGACATGAACTCTGAAAGTTTTGACGGCCAAATAACTACCGTGCTGTCCCGTTACTGATTTTTTTTGCTATTTCATATTGATAGGCAAGTATTGGTGTGAGTGGTTAGTGAATGTTGAACAGAACTTGCCGAAATATTAAAAGAAGACCTTAAAATTATTCAAAATTATTGGGATATATCCCCTCGAGCTAGTTGCGGAGGGGATATAGCATCGCGTCCGTGCGGCTGTGTGTGTGTGTGTGTGTGTGTAACTTTGTGAACAAGATAGAAGCAAGGACATTCATCAGGAGATCAAAACAAGAGGCCCATGGGCCACATCTCACCTGAGTGACCTGGCCCTGGCTTTGATCCCCTTACTGTGGCCCCACCGTACCCCCGTGGGGATCATGAATGAACAAACTTTGAATCCCCACTATTATCAGGAAGATTTCATATTAAATTACAGCTTTTCTGACCCAGTGGTTTCTTTGAGAAGAAGATTTTTATGATTTTCCCTGTATATATTCACATATTTACAACTTTGATTCCCATAATGTGACCCCAATGACCCCCAGGGTTCATGATTTTGAACAAACTTGATTCCACTGTATTCAGGAAGCTTTTCATATTTAAATTTCAGCTTTTCTGGCCCAGTGGTTTCTTAAGAAGATTTTTTAAAGATTTCCCCTCATTATATTCACATGTACAACTTTAATCCCCTAACGTGGCCCCATCGTACCCCCGGGGGTCATGATTGAACAAACTTTTGAATCTCCACTAATCAGGAACTTTCATATCAATTTTCAGTTTTTCTGGCCCAGTGGTTCTGAGAAGATTTTTAAAGATTGTCCCTAATATATTCACATGTAAAACTTTGATCCCCCTATTAGGCCCCATCGTACCCCCAGGGGTCATGATTTGATCAAACTTTGATTCTCCCACTATATCAAAGGAAGCTTTCATCATAAATTTCAGCTTTTTCGCGCCCAGTGGTTCTTGAGAAGATTTTTAAATGCAACCACCCTATTTTTGCATTTTTGTGATCCCCTTTGAAGGGGTTGAAGGGCCCGGTCCCTTCGTTTGAACACAAACTTGAATCCCTTCACCCAAGGATGATTTTTGCTACCAAGTTGCCGTTGAATTGCCCAGTGGTTCTGGAGGAAGAGTCGAATATATGAAAAGTTACACGACGACGACAGGCAACGGACAAATTTTGATCAGAAAAGCCTCACTTGGAGCCTTCGGCCTCAGCGTGCAGCTAAACACTTCCCCCAATGTTGCCCGTGTGGAGAGGTATGAACCTATTGATTTCAAAGGTTGAATAAAATATTCTGCTTACAAGGGTCTGTTGACTCACTAGTATTGCCTAAAGATTAGAAAGACACCAACATCATCAGCGAGAACATCTAGCCTTTCCACAAATGTTTGCCCATGGAGAATGGATGAACCCAATAAATCTTTTAAACACTCAAGGTCACAGCTCCTGACTGCCGCCCATCAAAATCTAGCTGAACAAGATAAAACAACAGAATTCACTCAGAGGATCATTAAACCCTTCCACCCTAATCGTTGCCCAATTTGATTGATTTTTCAAGGTCAAGGGTACAAAAAATCAAGGTCACTATTTACTACTGTTTATAAAAATATTGTCTGTTGCGAAGGGATGCTATACATGCTGTGCTTGGCTTGCGTTTTTTTAAATCGGTTGCAATTATTGCCCGTTCCTTTTTAAAGGGACATGGACACGTTCCAAGCTTTTAATTTCCATTTTTAATGTTTAACAATGCTCACTTAGCGGTATTTCCCAATGGGCTACAAAAATTTGAACGTCATTTGTTGAGTTACAAGTTGGATATAGCACTTACAATTCTTCCACTATATATGTAAACAATGCTCGAGCCTTGTTTTTGCTTACATAAAGAATTGTTTCACAGATAAATACGGTAACCATGTTTAAAACAAAATGAGATGTAAGAAATCACTTAGGAACTGTTTACTTGTGTTTCAGAATGAACTTGTTATATCAAAACCTGCTTTAAACGAACGTATACTAGCATATTCAATGCTAGGCTTAAACAATACATGTCCCATGGCTCGAGCCTTGCTTTACATAATGAAATATTTTGCAAGTGCTGCTTATCTCACTTGTAACTCAACATATGACGTTACATACTTTTTTGCCTGCACATTAGAAATACCCTAAGTGCAGCATTTGCTAAACATTAAAATTTGAACATTTTTAAGCTCAGACGTGTCCATGTCCCTTTAAACCAAACCTTCAATCTTGTCACTTATGTAGGGCATGGTTAAACGTTAACCCATTATATTATTCAATCGACGTAAAAAGGTCTGAATTAACGTAATTGAGGTCTATTTTACTTCGAGCTATAGATGGTTTAGATAGGTCCCCAGCATTCCCCTTGCGTGTCGTAAGAGGCGACCCTGAATGGGGTAGGGTTTCTTCGGAGAGACCGGGCAAACAGGTCCCGTGTCCACAGCAGGGCTGTGGCCACGAATAGGATCCTTCCCTGCTCAAAGGCCCTGAGTGCCGAGCATATACCTAAATTTTTGCGAGCCCATCACCAGGCAATTGGTGTCGTCTCCATTTGAGTGAAATATTCTCGATGGATATTATATGATAAACGTGATTGACTTTTGATTTTTGGCAATCGTCGAACTTCCTTCTTTCTATGTAGCTAACTGTACCACTATCACCTGCTGTTGGTGTGTGCCTCTTAGTTGATTTCGCATACGAAAAACGAGCATGCCATGCGTATGAGGACTGTTTTAAAGCGAGCGCCAACTTTACTAACAAAAAAGTTGTACATTGGCAGGGTTATAACGCAATCTCGTTTAAAGTCATCATTTCGGCAATTCTACTGTCACTATAATGACTTTTGTTTCGTTACAAAGATCACTAAGTCATATACTGACTGATTTGTTTCATACCCTTTGGTAAGGGCCCGGTCACCACCGCCCGCACTTTTGTTGGGGCGTTTCCTGGAGCGGTGGGGGAAAAAAAATTATTCCCCGCCTCGTTTACCATTCACCACCGTTTACAGCAAGTAGTTGGCCCCCGTTAAGGCAACGCCGTATACTAGTACGCTCGGCCACCGCTGATAGTCCCTCCTACCGCTCCGAAAGTTTTGAGATGCACAAAATATTGCGAGCGGTGAGGAGCGGGCAATTTTCCGCAAAGTTCACCACCGATCCAACAACGCCCAGTCAAAGTTTGGCACCGCTAGACGCAAGTTCGTGGACGTTTGGGTCCGCTAGGCCAACGCAGAAATCTTGAACGCTGGACCACCGCTTCTTCGCCAGCTTTGCCCCGGCGGTGATTAAACGTTGCACAAACTTTGGTGGAGCGGTTGTAAGCATTTTACGAGCAGACACGGGATTGCTGGAACGGTGTCGGGTGTTGAAACAGCGATCTATTGCGGTGATGAACTTTGGTTTGGCGTTGGTATGGAGGTGTCGCGGAACGCCGCTCTATCAACGCTCGCGTCACCGCTAAACCAACGATCGCCACCGTTAAACCAACGCTAAAGCAACGCCGGTTTCAGCGGTGCACCGCGAAGGCAACGCCCGTGTTTTCGATTTTTTCCCCCATTTTGTGCGCGGTGACGAGCGTTGTCTAAATTTGGCACCGTTGAAGGAACGCTCCATCAAAGTACGGGCGGTGTGACCGGGCCTTTAGACTGTCATTTTCGTACTAGATTTGACGACGGGTAACCCCGTTTACTTTGTTTCGACTACGGGCTCACGGCGGATGTGACCGGTCAGCAAAGGATGCTTACTCCTCCATGGCACGTACCTGATCCTGCCTTCGCTTTTGTCGGAGGTCCGTGTTGCCCTACACTCGATTTTGTAAATATGTTTTTTGGACTATGATTACGTTTAACACATTTTGTTTACTTCGCCAATTTATATATATGTAAAACAATAAATAATCAATCAATCATCGAGTGGAAAGATCATAGACTGAATTCACGAAATAATATCTTGAGCGCATGAGATGACGGCTACAGGTTTTTATTAATGTGTAGTGCGCGAAATAATATTCATATGTATGATACCGGTTTCATCGTTCGCACTGTTTGAAACCATCACCTAATCAAGGCTATGCTTATCTTTTTTCTTTTTACAGAATCGGTATATTTTTGTTTCAAAAATCTTCACATTTGGTATGTCAAATTAGCACTGCCATTCAACGAATCAAATGACACAGCGATACCAATTTTTTAAATTGTGATCGAATGGTATAATTTCAAAAATACTGCAGTTTTACAATCAGCCTATTTTAGATGTTCAAAAATGTGGAAAGCATATTGAATGTTTTTGCTTAGGTCATGCCAATTTGTAATTCGTCAGATTCGTCGCTTGTATTTGTAATAAACCCAAAGTATAATATCATAAAAAAAAATACTATCCGCCCACTTGTCCAAAATTATTTGCGTTTTCACAACAAACGCACAAAAGCATTAAAAATCTTATTTACACGTAAACACTATATACCAAATTTGTTCTCGCCCTGGAGTAATTCCTACCCTTGGGACCATGAAATTTACAATTGAGGGAGAGGCCATCAAGCTCTGCATGACTATGCATTTAGTGTTTCTTATAGATGTGCTGTTGTAAACAAGATTTTTGAAAACTGGTCAATTTGACAGCCTTTTGCCTTGTCCTAAGGCTTAGAGGTGCATGAGTTTTGATATTTGATTTATGTCCCCTTACCCTAAAGATGCTTCTTACAAATCTGAAAAATTATCGAGAAGTTTAAAATGTTCCATGATTAACACCAACAATTATGACTATTTTCTATGACCATTTGGCCCCATCCTGGTACCAAAACCCTATAATATGCGGCTATACAGAAGGAATTGGCAATGTTAGGCAGTATTTGCCCCGTCGCTATAAGGCTCATAGAACGCAGGATTCCTGAAATAAACAATGTAATGTATGTCTCCCTTGTTAACAAAAGCTGCTTCATACCAATTTTGAAAAGAATTTTAATGATAGTTATCAAAAGAAGTTTAAAATGTTCAATCGTTATCGGACGCTGATGGACGCAGGTCTAAATATGAAACTTTATGTATCAAATGATTATTTTATCATGTAAGATTCCAGACAATTGTTGTGCCATTAGTAAAGAAAATATTTACGATAGCAATTGAATATTGTGTTATTTATTTTAGACGAGACCGCACAAAGATGGGGAAATATGTTAATTTTCTCGGACGTTTTCAATGAATACTTCTTGTCGAACGTAATATTTAATATGGTTGAAATTTCTATTGACGAATATCTTATAAAACACCTTGCAGCTCCAATTTACGGAAGTACGGCGACATATTTTATTGACACTAAGTCTGCAGACGAGATTGAAAATCAAGTCCCATAGTATATCTGCTCCCAAGCTGAATTTGAGTACAGCAAAATTTAGAAGAAATTAGCTTTTTGTAAATGTCCCATCTTTAGTTTACTTTTAGCATGTTAGAAAAAACTTTAAAGTTGGGTTTATTATCCGAATTTTACCGTGTTTTGAGTGGACGACTTTAATTGCATCAACTTGCGTGACATCAAACGAGTTCATAAAACAGGACGTATACGCTTCACAGGTGAATATGGTTTTATTCTCAATAAAGAACATTTTCATGGAACGAATTTACAGACATTTTCGTTTTGGCTCCAAAGTATTTTCTCGAAAATTCGGAGTAGTTGTCAGACGACCCTGCGAAATTGAGGCCGGGGTCAGTTTTTGTATTTGATCATTGTATGGTACCAGTCTCATAACACTACACATGATTTCAAGTTTATCAAAATTTGACATATCCTTAGTACTTATTTTGTTAGAATTACATTTATTTAATTGGCATTTTTCATTGTTACTGTCCCTTTAGTAAGAGGGATTAAACTTCCATTCAGTTAGAATATATTATAAATTGCAATCGCTAAACTATTACTCTCCCTGTTTGTACGTCTTCTATCGCGTTAGTGCGTCTTTCAATCGATCGCGATTGTTTAATTACAAACTTCATTAATTAATGCTTCTAATCGAAATGATCATTTTGGATTATCGTACGACAAACCTTAAAGAGTTGGGCGGGACCCCTGATAAACCAGCGGTGAGATCAGGAGTCTATAAGAGGACTAAGCATCCCCTGTCCTCGCCGTGAGCCCTTTAACGGAGTAATCAGTGTATACAGAACCGCCATGAGACACATCAGACAGCAGGTTGTATTGGCAAACTACACTGTAGATCGTTATAACGTCCATAGTATTTGCAAAATGCTGATTTTAAACGAGGCTGTTGAAATCCCTGTAACATCAACTTGTTTGTCATTAGCCTGCCTCCAGAGAGTATTTTGTACCATTCATTAAGTCCCTAATGACGTGGCAGAGAATTTATCTACCTCAAGACACTCATCTTTTAATCAAGTCGCCTTCTGAAATCTATCTTCCAATGAATAATCGGCACAATTTAATCATATTCAAAAACAGGTGCAACTGAGAGAAGCAAACCAGTCGAACCTTTCATCAAAAGACGTAGTGATTGGTCGTACCTGAAGATAAGAGCACAAATTTGATGAATAGTGCAAATAGTAATTGCATGGTGTTAAGGATAACAATGAATTCGTTATTAGTGTTCAAACATATCTTGGGTTGTAGGAAAAAGAAATTGCCGCTGTCATTCTACCCCCACCCCCCCCCCCCCGCGAGACGCCATTATGAATATACAATGTACATGTACAAATGGCGCTAAATTAGATTAATAGATTTTTTTTTAAAATGTCAATCGAAAGTACATGAATCATCACTTTCCCTGGCATGTGTAATTGAACAATGACTTATTTTAAGTCTCAGCAATTAAACAGCTAGTAGTATTGGGAAGGTCATTAATATTGGGCGAGGATTAACTATGAAACACATTATTTTAAATTTTTAATCTTACAAGCCTTAAAGCAGGTGGATTAGTTTTGTTTAAGTTTACACTGTAAATAGATTATAAGAAGTTTCTGGTAGAGTAATAAGTTGTTTGTGTAGGTCTCTATGTGTTTAACTATGAATGCTATATTGCCCACCCCCTGATTGAGACGCATTCTATATTATTCTGAAGCGTATTGGGACTGATTACGGGATTCTTTAAAATTATTCAGGAAAAAAATATGAACTTTAAAGGAGAAGTGAACAGTGTTTTGATATAACTCAGCGTATGCTGGATAATTGGTGAATCTTATTAATCAAAAAGGTAAAATAATTTTTGAGTTCAGTGCGATATTGAATTGAAAAATAATGAAAGAACAATATAAATTGTAGTGAAAGAAAATTAATAAAAATTCATAAATTGAAAAAGAGAATAAAACATAAATCTGGCTTGTGGTTAGACTAATTGTTAGTTAGGTACATTGTGTCATTTTCAACCGTTTCAATCTACATGTAACATGCATATAAAATAAATTCTTTGGTAAAATTGATCAAGAAAATAAGTATAACCGATTTGTCATCAGAAACGTGTTCAATGTGACTCTAAACGCATTAGTAAAATTTTTGGAACTATTTAATGGTGAAGAATATACCGGTTCGTACTGGATCAGCTGTACGTTACGGTAATTATATATATATTAGATTTAAGGAAATTCCTTTTTTCCTTTCTCCATTCTGAAGTGATTTTGTTGATAAAGGAATATGGAATACATGTGTCTTACAATTAGCTGGACTAAATTCACAATGGCTATGCATTCTATCCCTTTCTCCTATGATAAAACCATTAATCAAGTGTGAAACCAATAAAAATCTTCCTGAATTAAAAAGTTGAGCTCATTTTAAATTTCCGTAATCGGAGATCTGGGTTTTGTTTAAACTAGCCTAACCGCCATATCTATTTGATATGAAATAACAATCTCCTTGTAAGCTGTGTATTCCGTTACCAACACAATCCTAATACAGCGAGATTTGTCATACAAAGATGCTTAAACCTATGATAAGAAATGACCTCCTAAGCTTTGGCTACTCATCAAAAGTAGATTATTGTGGAACCCGAGTCTTTGGAGACTCCTCGTGGGCTCTAGATTGAGCGCGAGACATGCAAGTAAATGTTTAAGTTGTACAGAAATGACAAAATTAAAAGATATCGTTTGCATAACATACAGCGAAAAGGGTCTTGGTCGATACTGATTGTCAGATAGAACTAGATGTTCGTGTTGCGGGTGACATGTTGAAGTTTTCCTTGACAGTTGGTAGGCTTGGATCGTAGAACTAGAATACATGTAGGCCATATTTCCTTTATGTGTATTTTGCTTTAATGCTAAAAATCAAAAACTTAAGAAAAAAGCCTATCCAGAATTAAGTTAAACTCAGTGTCAGAATGTCAATTATTCTGAAACCAAATATATAAAAGAAGCACGTTTCTTTGGTAACCAATGACGTGTTTGATTCCGGGAAACAATACCGGAGTGAGGATTGTAGAAGAAAGATTGTCCCTATCGCCATAATTATTCTTCCGGAAAGATTTCTTTTTCAAAAAAATTACTCCGTGTACGGAACAGATAAAAAGCGTATAAAATCAGAGATGTGATGGGTGTTTCTGCAAATAAAACAATAACAGACCACACAGTTAACTTTTGACATCGCGATAACAGTATCCAATTGACTGCGGACACATTACGTAATCGACCAACCATAATGTGGCCTAGAACATTTTATTTGACTTCAATGTATGTGTATTATTGCAGATGACAGTAGAATCCTCTAGTGTGTAATAAACTATTGGAAACAAAGGGCTAAGATTTTATGACAGACCTGAAAATCATGAAGAGGGAGAGAACTGTTAATTTTACGGAGGTGGCGGTGAAGGACAGAACGATGAGGAGGCACTCGGAGGTGAAGGACCTCACTCCGCTAGAGAAAGCGGCCTCCAAGCGACGCCGGAAATCTACATTTAAAGGTATGTTGGTTGTACATTGTTTAATTGAGTGAATTGTTTGTTGATTAACATCCCTATCGAGAATATTTCACTCATATGGAGACGCCACCATTGCCGGTGAAGGGCTGCAAAATTTAGGCTTATGGCCTCTGAGTAGGGAGAAATATTTATCGTGCCACACCTGCTGTGACACGGGGCCTCGATTTTGGCGGTCTCATCCGAAGGACTGCCCCATTTACTGACCTCTTATTACAAGCAATGGGTACTGAGTATCTATTTAACCCGGATCCTCACGGGGCTGTATATTGTTTAATGTGCCATTCCAGAAGAGAGACGTCACCATTATTGATGAAGGGCTGCGAAATTTGGGTCTAGGTTTGGCACTTTAAACTTTGGGGATGGTGTATCTGTGTATGGGGAAACAGTCTTAAGAAGACAACAATCGAGAGTGGAGCGCACTTATTGATAAAATACATTTTGAAATCATCGTGGATAGTGCATATTTACAACAATTTTGTTCGTATCAAAACATAAGTGAAAAATACCATTTCAGTTGTACAAATGTATTTCATAATGCAACAATGCCCTAAGAATATGAACGCGTTACACGTGCAAATATTATTTGAAATGATATGAAGAAAGTTTTTATTGGTTTTGATGAACGAACTCTTCCTAGAACAATCATTCAGTTGGTCTGATTTATCAAAATATAGAAGGAATTGTTAGACCTCTTGATTCCCATCATTGTAGGATATTGTTTGAAAGACTTAATTAAATTCAAGGACAGAGAACCAGTTTAGAGTATAAATGGGTTCCGGTGTATTCTGTTCAACTCATCGATTGCTTTCAATCGAATACATCATTGTCACACAAAACTGGAATAACTGAAATGAAAAATACAATTGACGTGATATCATGAACTATTATATATTATATGGAATTCAAGCTTTTCTTCATCAGATTGTGTTATAATTAAACTCATCGAAAATGCCCCCCCCCTTTTAATTTCCTGATAATATTGAAGATGAATTACAGTTACTGGATATGCACCGTGTTTGTTCTATTGACTTTAACTTTCTTCACACAAGAGTGCGCAATACTTGTAAAATTATTCAAACATTGCACCACTTTAATCTTATCTCACACGTACTGCAATCAATATGTATGGTAAACTAAAGTTTTGGTCATGAAGCGAAGGGACGTGGATAAATGTTTAACAACAAAACTCTCTGCACACTTCAGGGTTGTCTGGTCCATGTCATGCTTCACCAAGGCAGTGTGAACATTTAAAATCCCGAGTATTTCCTAATTTCACCTGTTACTAAGGTATTTCCATTCATTATTATACAATGCACACCTTACGAAATTCATTTATTTTCTTCATGCACTGAAACGGATTTAGATCAGGTGAAACACTAAAATGTAGCTAATTACAAAAATCCATGATATATTTTGCTAAAATTAATAGGCCGCTAACATTCGTAAACCTGCAAACACAAAGCGAACAATGACTTAAAAGACGTATGTATTTAGCAGATTTGTAATATGGTGCCAATTTTTCAATACAAAGAGATATAGTCGACCAATAACGTTTTTTTTTTGCAATAGGTGAAAGTGTTGAGTACCAAACCACTCATTTCAACAGAGGGAAGCGCATAATGATAACGATTATACTTTAATAGTCCATATTTATTAAAAAAAACCAAAAAAAAACCAAAAGGCCTGGATACCAAGAGTCTTGGAATTGGGAACCTCTTGTCACTTCAAACACTAAAATCATTTATAATGTCACCTGTTTGTTGTATACGGGTATCTGTTAGAAATTCCCTGCCACTAAAGGTTGTACATATTATGTAGGAGTGATTTTAGTTCGAAGTGGTTGT
>CAJDSM010021195.1:0-20461 GCA_903981925.1 Ostrea lurida
CAGTTACATTACAGTAAGCAACTCTGTTCATTGCTTTGAAAATTTTACACAACAAACACAATCTATAACATTTTTTTTTCGAAGCAACAAGTTGACACTATAAAACTGTTTGTGTGTTTATATCTAAATCGGGACAGTATGGTGCAGGTATGAAATAAACAACGCTTTGAGGCAGTTCACCTTGAATAAGAAATCTAATTTACTCGTGATGTTTTTATCAAAAGAAGTAAAGAGACAGTGAACTTAAAAACAAAAGACACCACAGAGTTTTCAACATCTGCTTCGTACTTAAATAACAAACGGGATGATTTCAGTTTCGTCACAGTCAATGTGGTAACATTCCATTATATCATCTGAATATGGTGTTTATACATGTACCAACCATGTCAAAGATGAAAAAAATCGTCATTTCTTTAACGACATAATTAAATGTGTATCTATAAATAGTCCTTCTATATTGGAACATAATCTATTTGAATTTTGCCATGTAAGAAATGGACAATTTAACGAACTATATATTCCATTAACGCCTTTTGAAAATGCAAAAGGGCAAAGATTGTGCATATGGTACATATTCGTAGGTTCTGTACATGCATTTTGCAGAAAACAAAATCGGGTAAACTTTGCTGTCTTATGTATTAGTAGTCGAGACTTTTTCTGTCGTCGACTAAATGAATACGATTGGAAACTCGAAACATTGACAAGAGGTACAAAAATGTATTCTTTAGTCCGAATAGCGAATGAATTATGCCTGTATTTAGAGCGAAATTGAAGAGAGACAAATGCGTCCATTATCTCATCTATTTTTGGGTAATTAGTTCATTGTAGTCAATACTGACACAAATGTTAAACTTCCTTTGACTTTATAGAGACAATGCAAGATACAGCATGTCATGATATTTATCTTCTGAACTGATTTTTCAAACGTATTCCGAGTTAAAAATGGTATCGGTTATGTGTTTATATCAAAGTATCGTGTCTTTTCGGTCCACTTGTAAATTGATTGTTGTACAAATGTATTTGTTGGCTGCATTATTTTGTCTGAGGTTGTCACTTTTTTTTCTTTTTTCTTATTATTTTTGGTACTCTGCATTACCTCTCTTAGATCAAATGAGTCCAGACAAGACGTAATATTTCCTCTCAGAAATTCTAGAAAACAATTTGGGATGAATGACTTCTGAGGAATTCTATATTCATAATATTGTAACTAAGACATCATATATTTGTTATACGATATAAGATCCTAGTATTTTATATCTTAAGACATCATATGTTTTGCACGATATAAGATCTTAGATTTTACACGCATGTGTTTTGCTCAGAATATGTTCAAAATAAAAAGAAAACCCACCAGAATTTGGAATATACCCTTCTCGATGATTTTAATATAAAATTCTTTAGAGTTTCTTTAAGCATTATCCTGAATTGTACAGGTTATACCATTTATATGTTAAATATACATTTGTATCTACTTCTGCAAAAACTCCACAGCGTCCGTTGATTGAGTAACGTGTATATTCTTTTCCATGATTTACAACACTTGCTATATGTTGAAGAAGCCGTCTTATCCATTTTATGACATTTATAGATTTCACCATTAATGACATGTCTCTCGTTGTAGAACTTCACATTCTGATCACTGTGCGTTATCTTCACCATTTCATATTAACAGGTGAACACCGCGAAATGAACATCTACCACAAAGTATCATAAAAGTCATAAGATGAAATGTATTTATTCCTGAAATGATACAGAACAAAGCATTCAACTGAAGAATGAGGTAGATTAATTTGACAAAACACACGCTATAAATATACTCTGTAAATTCTGCTGTTTTAGTAACAAATAAATTTCTAATATCTAGTACATGTACACTGTAAACACATTTTATAATTTTAGAGGTAGATTGGGAGAAATTTAAAATGTTGTGTAAATGTACGGAATGGTTAACTCTCTAACAAAAAGTAGTCCTTCAACCTACTTGATTTTTTTTAAGATAAAGGAATGGCGCTTTCAGATACAATTTGTTCTGTGATATTCTTAAGATTTCTTCATAAGAAAATTAGCACTAGCGAAAATATTTGCATTACATCTAAAGAGGCCCATGCTCCCGATCGCTTGCCTTACATGTATCCATAATCATGAGGTTGCTTGCATATTAATTCAGTAAACATATCTTAAAAAAAGATTTTAAGGGATTAGAAAGAGTCCTCCTTTCTAAAATTCTGGCACCACTCGGGTGGGGTGTCATAATATGAACCCTGAGCTTATGAAGACCCTTGCACAAAAATCTCGTTCGTTTAAAGACCATGATAATACAAAAGTTGTAATTTTCTATGTTTGTTACATCTACAGATTTAAAGAAGATCTGATTTTTTTCCAAAATACTCCGATGTGATACATTTTATTGTGACCCAAAGGTGGCCTTAAAAATTTATAGGAAACAACTTCAATTTACAATACATGAGGGTGCTTTAATATTAATTATACAAAATATATTTGTTTGATGACAGAATATTCCAGTTCCACCTCATGCCGCCTCACCCAAGTCTGCCCCCCTCCCTCCTGAGTTTTGGCTTTTCTAACACATTCTATGAAAAAAAATCTACCTTCATTTTTTTGTGGAATTGATTTTTTTTTACTTGGGGATACTTTGTAGCAAGTTTTGGTGAATTCTGGAGAACTCTAAAAAATTGATAGTTGACAGGCAGACCAAATACACAGAAAAGCCCATATGGGCCCCCTTATCAGGCGAGTTTTAACCAATTGCTCATAAAGTAAAAAAAAATAAAAAAAATAAAGAAAGGTATTCCTGTTCCTAGTTTTACTACGAATTGCTGCAGGGCAGGATAGCTACGTGTATTTTGATATATAGGTCAGAGGTCATCAAGGACGGACTGATGTATGGGAATCCTCGTGCACAGAATCAACCTTTCATGTAGTATCACATGACATATATCTTATACTTCGCAACCTACAAACATATTAGAGCGCAACCACAGTTTCAAAAAGATTGTACACATTTTAAATAACTATAGGACTTTTTCTTTTGCTGCAGTCACGGAGAAAAAGCAGTATTAGCGACTTTTTACATAGAAATAAAAACTTCACAAAATCAACGCCGCAATACGTTTGACTATACATATCTACAATGCTATTGATAATTACATATATACAACAAATCATTGCACAATCAAACCTTCTAGATAAACATAAGATAACCGAAAAATCAAATTGTACAGCATATCCACATAAAATGAAATACAGCACTTGCTATTAATAATGTCTTTGCTATAAAACATATCATTTTTTTTTTCAATGTACACACGATTAATGTAGTTATCACTTTTATAACAAAAAAATGTATGGCTACTTTACCCGCGCAGTCATTTTTATTTGATCTTTGACGTTTGTTCATTAGATAGCATATAAAAATTTTTTTCATTGAATAACAGCTGTGCAAAATGGCATCTCTAAAATTGTAATAAAAAAAAACTTAACGCAATTATATATGCTTAGTAGATGAATCCATGACCACAGTAACATGATAACCCAGTTTTGAATTCATGTCAGGTTATGTTTTATCAGCAACATGATCTGTAGTGATGACAATCTAGTTAAAATATAAAAGAGACTACATGTGTCATCAAAATTATAATATCAAAGAAATCTTAAAGTATGGGTCTTCAATAAACCAATCTGTTGGTAAATATATATATCATAAAAAAAACCCATTTTTATCTTAAAATGCAAATTTTTTCCAGATAAAATAAATATCACGATGATATTTCATGATATTCGAGGTAAAGTGATTACCATAGACAACAATAAACTCCCTTTTACGATAGGGATTAGTTATGTTTTTCGAATATGGCAAACAGTTCTATATGGCACTTGATAGTTAGCACTTATTATGAAAATTGTCATCAAGATCCAATGACAGCGAGTGTACATGTATGTTCTTAATGATAATACAAAATCCCCCGTATGATTAGTACAAAAATAGGTTAGGTCACACAGCAAGCTAACTCAAAATACATGTTTCATCGTGAACTATTCGAAAAAATTTCATTCAATCAGCTTTTCTCTTCTAAAAAAAAGAATTTTACCTTTCGAAAAAAAAAAATGCATGCATTAGATTAATCAATATATTATTTAAAAATTACAATACAACTTTAAAAAGATAAAACGTCCATTCTACCCGCTGTGGAATATAAACCATGTACCATTAAAAATGTCAAACATACAGACACACACGACAAATCTGAATTGAAAAATATATGTACATACATTACACCCGTAATACAGTGACCTGATTTATTCCAATATCATTTCCCAGCGCGAACAAGAAACGATTTGGACCCAATATATCAGAGGTAGTGTCCCTGAATTATGATAAACCAAAAAAAAAATCGCTTTGCCTCTAAAGTACAACAAAGTGACGTCAGCTAGATATGATATACGTAGAGGAACACTGTTTTAAATATTTCTACCCGCAAAAACATATACCCAGTTGAGAGGTCGGCTGGTTTATAAAAAACAATATGGCACACTCAATTCATCGCTTACATAATAACTACTTCCAGAAAAATCAAAAACACACAGTGCCGCATCACAGACAAGATTTAGTCGATTCTTATTGTAATCTAAAAAAAAAATACCTTTGGTCGAAAATACAAACCAAAAGAAAAATTAATGTCAACGTACATTGTATGTAACGCTGATCGTACACAATCTTTATGAACATCGTAAATGGTAAAATTTCACACAATTTCATTCTATTATATTATTTTTTTTTACCTTTACTTAAACAAGATTTTACTTATCATTTTCCGGCAATGTGTCCTCTTGTGGATCTGATTTTAATGTCTTCTTTCTATCTATCATATCTTTCAGTTGCTTCATTTCTTCCTGTAAAGTGTCTAATTCGTGCTTGAGTTTTCCGTTTTCCGTTTCCAGGTAATCTGACTTGACCTCTCTCATTTTTGTCAAACTTTTTCTGTTCTCTCGACACCTTCGTGCAGCTTCGTTGTTTCGACGTCTTCTTTCGGCATACTTCGGATCAATTAACGACCTTTGATTCATCCGACCACTTCTGCTGGGAGACGATTCCATATCGTCTCGTTTGGATTTCTTTAAAAGGGGTAGTGGACCAGACTGCGCAAGAGCTATTTCAGATAGTTGCGTAAGTCCATTCACCATTGGACTGTAGGCAGCACTTTGAAAAGCACCACCGAAGTCCATGGGCATTTTATGTCTTAGTTTGTGCGGTAATGCCATCGTTGGTGGACTTTGTGAAACTGGGCTGTCTGGGGATGAATACGATACAGAACTTTCATTCCCAGAGAAACTGTCGCCGCGTTTTCTCACGGTCAGGGATAGAGGTTCATCTTGGGTGTGGTCATCTGACGTGTAATCAGAAGGAAACACATTTTCTTCCTTCACTGAGGAAGGATTGGACTCAGCTGCTTTCTGAATGCTTGCTGAAGTGTATGATGGAGAATATTGTGAGGTAGTTTGAGAGGAGTTATATTGACGACCCTGAGTTTCATTTGATTCCCCTGAGAGATACATTTGTCTTCTACAAATACCTAAATCTTCAACAGTTGATGCTTTAGGGCTGTGTTGTGGGAATTTCTCTTGCATATGAGATGAATTGATAGAATTGGATGATAGTTGGCTTTGATAATTTTCTTGGGTTCCAGTCGATGGCACCGCTGCTATGAAGTACGACATTGGTCCTTTAGAATTGTAATTTCCCTGTAAAGAGATCGGTAGCGGAATGGACGATTGCATGGGTACCATTGTTGGTGGTTGCGATCCGTGGAGCATGGACCCACTTGCTCGAGCCGCAGCCAAGTAATTCAAAGATGCATTTGCGTGATGGTTTGCAACAGGCGATAGAGATCTTTCTGCACACTTTGACGAAGCTGCTTTACTGTCCTCATTGATGTTAAATGTTTCGTTGAGGGGTATACCAAAATGTTTCTTAATCGCAAACAACTCATTCCTAACCTGACAGTTTTCCCGCGTTAATTCCACTATTCTATTCTCTAAGACCACGTCATGAAATCTTCGCTTCTCCCGTGATCTTCTCGCAGCTTCGTTGTTCTTTCGCCTCTTCTCCCAGTAGTGATCGTCTTTCCTGTTCTCTGGGATGAATTCCCGCTGCTTTCTTGACGGTATGTACGGGTTAGAGCCGTCACTGGTCGCGCCTTTATCCGTTGACCCATTGTTAGAGGTTGGAGCCACGATACAGGTCGGAATAGGATTGGGGGAGTTTGTGTCCGAGCTACTGTCTTGAGAGTCGGAGTTTTCAAACGACTGGTTCTCGTGTTCCATCTTCAATTTAATTGGTTTTCGTTCCGTTTTAATGGCAGAGTCGCAGTCTGCATAACTACGAGGTAAATAAACCTCCCCGTCCCCTCTGTGCGTGTACTGGTACTCCGTAAGGTGTTCTTCCCCGTCCCCCCTGTATGTGTACTGGTACTCCGGAAGGTGTTCGTGCGCAAATACGGTATCTGATCCAATCCTGCAAAATATAAGAAAGCAATAAATGAGGGGGAAATGACTGCCATTGTCAATACTAAACTGCTTCCACTTGGATGTATCAAATCAGTAAGATTTATTTTAAGTTGTCCAAATCTAACAACCGCAGTCTAACAGATTTATCATTTTGATGAAATCTGATCATTAATTAAAGTCCCTTGCTGTATTCTGTTTCGTAAGGAATATGTTTTATTGCCACGTTTTGGGAGTTTATTTGCAACAAATGTCCAATTTGGGATTTGACACCAGTAGTAAAAACTCAAGACTCCTTTTCCTACAAATGAATACATGTATACGTATTCGCATTAATCAATTGATTCCAAATATCATAGGCACAACGAAAGATACATTTTAAAACACACACAGTTACACACACACACACACAGAGTCAAACACACACTTTTTCTGTAACAAATGTCATTAACAAAAAGACGTCTTGAAGACATTTTCCGCGCTGTAAAGTTGATAAACACCCTTAGTTTTATAGCTAATATCGTGGAATCTGTCGTGTTAATTTGTTCACATTTTCCGTACTAAGGATGAAGAACTCTTGTACTTAACTTTTCCAATTTTTTTTTTACATATCTGATCAGTATCCCTTTATAAGTTTTAAAGCTTTCAAACTAAACAATTCACTGAAGATGAGTGAATACAATCAAATTGTATACACTGTATTTGCTTAAGAAAAATACACTTAGGTTTGATGAAAAGAGTAAATTTGATTCGTGTAGTTAACCTTTCATGCAGAAGAGCTTTTGTAAACAATGATGATTGTTTTCTGCAGATAAAAATGGGGGGAAATCCTCTTCATCAAATATTGATTTTCTGACAATAGGAAAACCATTTCTGAAACTTGTCATCAAAGACGGCATCTCCACTTTATATTCAGTGCATCAAAATAGATGCACACCTGCTCAACGTCGTTTGTGTAACGCTGCTTATTATGTATATACGTCCCCCCCCCCCCCCCCCCCCCCCCCCCCCATGAATACCTTATTACATAGGTTATGTAAAAATGTTCAATACATTATCTTCATAATGTACAAAAAACATTTAACAGCTTAAATAGAACATTCATTCAAATGGAGGGGACACATGTCATACCATTTTGGTTCGAAATTTTTATCCTCCGATTTTACAAAAAAAAAAAAAAAACATTTATGGGTAAATGACGATTTTTTTTAAATATATGACCAATTATTTTTAAAATTAGACCGAACCGTGCAGGGATCCGATTTATTTTATTAAGTTTCAATTAAACCAAGCGTCTACCCAACCTGCAACATAAGTCTGGCAAACACGAGAATAGGAACCGGAAGGTCTTACCTCATGGTGGGTGTTAGTAAATGAGGAAACATCCTCAAACTGTTAATTATCTGAATTAATTCACGTAGATCGAGGGAGCAAGAGACACAGCGCCTCAATACGGTTCTTCTGTATATGACTGCAGTGGTATTATTTCGAGGAGACGTGAAATTCAATCAATCAATGAAAATTACGAACCATGAATGGAGCTTAGACAATGCAGAGCATAAAAAAAAATAATGCCCTTCCCTCGGATATACAGTTCATAGTTTTGTGTTACAAAACAATATCGCACTTTTGTACTTATACTGACGTCTTGTCACACTCTGGTGGTATCGGCAATATGTGTGTGTGTGTGTGTACACGCAATGGGGTTATTTCCAAATACCCGAAACGTGCTCTTTCTGCATGAAACTTGCAATAATATATACAATTTTAGCTTCACTAATTTTCGTTCATTTGCATTTACTCCAATTGTACTTTAAAATGATTTAAATTCCAACTACTTAAGCAGTATTTTATTCAAAAGTATAATTGATCGATCTAAACATGTAGTCTTCGAAAATGAACGTATATCCGTTTGATAGAACACGAAGTGAATAGTGTGGTTCGATTGTGTAGAAAATGACAAAAGCTATCAAAATATACTACTTGTTTCGCNTGAACACGAAGTGAATAGTGTGGTTCGATGGAAAAGCTATCAAAATATACTACTTGTTTCGCGATAAGAATAATATTAATTGAACTAAATTAGAACATTCAGCTTCAATATCATCGTTTAAGCTCAACTGTGTTCGTGTCTCGCTTTCGTACGTATCACTTACCTCTCGGCAAAAATCAATACGACCATGGAAAACAGAACATTGTTTCGATGGATATATTAAGATTTAAAAAAAATCTTTTGAAAATTAACATCTTACACAACTCTGAAGTCGTCCTTACATAAGAGGTAAATGATTTATGTTCCCTCGTGATATGCCTACAGTCAGGAATTGAAATTACATAATTAGACCACGAAATATACACCTGCGGTTCAAAAGTCCTCATTAACGACCGTTTCATTATTCAACAAACGATATCATATGCTTTTGAATTAATTTCTTGGACACAAAAGATGCAAATATTATTCCAAGTTTTCTTTTTTGCTTACAACGTTTCGTGCGAATTTCAAAAGGTAAAAAATTTCAAAGTCTAATTCTACAAAGTGGAAGCGAAAAGATGTACCCTTTTTTGCCTCAGAACTTGTATATGAGCAGTAAGATTGTATCGAGGCCCATTGGTTAGCAGGCCAAAGGTCAGCGTAAGGACATGACCGCTGAATCTCCTTTTTCCAGCGCCAGTACACGCTCGCGCAAATCGCATCTGTACCTGCGAGTCAATTTACTGCAAATTCTGAATCATTAAAAAGAAAAAAGAAAAATGCCACACCAAAAAAAGAAAAGAGGTCAAAGAGTCACATGGATTCCAGTTTGACTTTCGCCTCCTCCAATGGTCAGGTTTTTATTTGTGTTTTGCCTTTAAGTGTCCACTCGAGTGTTACAAAGGAAAGAAAGGGTGACCCGAAGAAACCAGGCAGACAGTTCTTCTAACAAAAAAAATGTATTAATTTCAGAAATCTGAGATGCAAACACATCTGTCTGTGATATTTATGAAATGAGGGAAAAGGGAATGGTCTTAATACATTGGAACTTCTACGATAGAATAAACACATCATTAGATATTAAATATCTTATTTTCAGTTTTGAATTTCAGAAATGGAATAAATTTTGTGGTTAAGAGCAACCAAAATAAATATGAATTATTAATAGAAGAAGAAAAACTGTGAAGATAATAGGTACATGTACATTCCAAAAAAAAAAAAAAAAAAAAAAAAAATTTAATAGATAAAAAAAAAAATAATAAAGCCTATAGATCTACTTGCAGTGTTCAAAATAAATACCCCATTTTATCTCACCATTAAACCAATTTTCTACGTTTGACAGGGTAAAAATACAATACAAAATGTTTTAAATATGATAATTCATTGCATGAATTACAGATGAATAAACACGGAGCGTTGCAATTTAAATCCCGCATAGATCCCGGGCTCTCATTCATGCATATCAAGATTAAAAACAAAATAGGAATTTCGTAATACCGTTTTTGACCAACGACTTATAATCCGTGATTCAGACAATGGGTCGCATAGTTGATTAGCAATATACATATTATGAAACGCTCGCATAAACTAAGTGAACCTTAAATATGTAATTTAAAAGGAAGATCATGTTATCTCGCCTCCAAATTATTCAAATCAATTCCATATGGGCCGTGTATTTGGTGACATATAGGGGAATTATAAACCAATTAATCATTACATCATTTTCACGACACCGGTCTTTTAAAAAATTCATGAAGCAACTTACCTTTTATCAATTGTTTGTTCACCCCAAGATAGAGGGTACGTCACAATAGACATGTCGTCTGCTGGACAAGTACAATCAACCTACACAATCTATCAGATCACTTTACGTAATTCTCCCGTACAGTTATGTAATTTGCGAAAGCAAGGTTGCTTTTGCAATCCAAACGCTTGCTACATGTGGTTCAATAACAGCACGTGATAAATTACGGCAATATGTTACGTCTCGATAAACAATGCACTATGTAAATAGGGTTTTATCCACACTATTATAGGTTTTTTTTTATATCACTGTCACGCAATTGATTAGGATAAAAAATCCACACGCGTGAGTTACATTTTTTAATTATATACACCAACACAATCCCAAAGATACTGTAGCAAGGGAAGTACTCTAGGCTCGTGCGTAAAACATATTTATCGCTATGTAAGTAAACACAATCGTGACCTTAAAACACAGGCCAAAAGTTCAAACAAAAGAATAATTTATAAAGAAGAGTATCTCACCTCTTTAGTTCTCAAGCGCTGTATCCGCTTGCTTGGGCTGTGCAACTTCTGTTCATGACTTTCTGAGGTAGAATCTGCCCAAAGTACATATTATGTAACTTGAAGAGGACAAAAAATATCAGATCACGTGGTTTGCACTTGAACCGACGTGACCTCTCTAGCCTTATATTAAGGACAACAAATACAACCGGGAAACAGATAATTTTTCAACAAAATTGAGAAGTGAACAACAAATGCTGACCGGGGCCATTTTAATACAAAAGATTCTTTTACCTGCTAGAAAGGTCATCTGAGGCAAAGCTGCCATCAGGTCGTTTACAATCTCCTATCAGTCCCATTTCGGAGCCATGATTTTTCTGTACTGCTTGTATGACCTGGCAATTTTAATGCGTGCGCATACAAATTATATAATGGGCGCGTAACTAATACATCGCAAAAACGAAGTAGGTCAATTATTTGGGCATACAAAAGCGGGTTGCGTGTCATCCCCGATAAAGTGAAGATTTGTCGAAGCTTGTTTGGCGTTGAATCAATTGAAATTTGAAGATCATTGATAATGGAAAACAATGAGAGGTGATCGTAAAGCATTTCTAAACACAAAATCAAGAGCTAGGGTTGACGACACAATTCGTTCATTCATAAAACATTATAATTCGTACAAAGCGTACATTTACAAAATTGTGCAATGACAGGCCCTGAACAGAATTCTATGCATGAACGAATAAATGTAAACATATATTCAAAAGGGAAAGAATACATAATCTAAACGCACTCGATTTTTTTTTTCACAAAAAATATCATTTTACAGTATTAAATTGCATTAATTTTTTAGGTGAACCTGAAAACATTACTACTATGCAGGAATGTTACAAAGAGATAAAACTTGTGCATTTATTCTTCTCCAGCTGTCGAGTAAGACTTTTTTTCTACCACAGGTCAAGCAGAGGGTAACAATCTTTTCGCCCCGAGTCTCCTGCTGACCCTCGTACTGGACATGAACTTCTTCCATTCATGCGTTTTACAGAAACAGATCAATATCAACTTCTCCATGGTAACGTAAACTTGTTACAAATATACAGAAACGACCAAGGTAAAACAAAAGTCATATAACACGTTTTTTATAACTATAGCTTTTAAAAATATTTGCCAAAAGCAACACATCAGAGCAGTTAAAACTTTCCCTTTAACTCGGTTAAGGCTCAGAGATATGTACCATGTATCCACCAGCAGGAAGATTATGAGTTGAATGTTTGTCCATGTAATCGCTAAATCGATAAACTTTTTACTTGTTTATTCCTTCCCTAGCGAGTAAAGGAGAATTGCGGTCGATTGAGGTCGCCCCGCTGTAACAGCACTACGGAATGCCTACCGTTACTATAGTTGTATCGAAAAAGAAGTGCGCAGCCGCAGTAGTGATATTATCATAACTCAAGGACCTCACCTAGGATTCACCCCGAATGACCGCCAGAAAACTCTTTTTTAAGATACGTTATGTGCAGTATTGATGTGAACAGGCATGCGGAACTCTTAAGGATGAAAAAAATCGTTAAAAATCTAATACACTGAGCAAAAACTGCAGCTTACTATTGGGAGTGTTTTAATTTTGTTCTGATGAATGAAAAATACCATTACATGCCATTAAATTGTAAAGGATTCCTCTCAAGCGTAACAACAACTTCATATCGCAGAGGATCAAATGGAGAAGGGTATTTTTATTACGTAAAGAAATGCGCCAGCAATTCGAATTCCATTATTTGACATCGATAGACTGTTAAAAACATTTGATGAAGACGTATTCATTGTAGAAGAATGTTAGAATCTTAATGCATCGGCGAGTACGCATGTCTCTGCCTTGTCACACGTAGGCCGATTCCATGCCCCAACTGTTTTAACTGAAGTGAGAAAAATCGGAGAGAGAGAGAGAGAGAGAGAGAGAGAGAGAGAGAGAGAGAGAGAGAGAGAGAGATTATAATTATATAAAATGATTTATATGTGATATGATGTTCATATGGTTTGTTGGTTTCATATTTAAATCATGTATAAAATCTTGAATGGAACCAAAAATACTAATTAATGTATAAACAAACAAGCGAAATAATATAACATACTTTGAACTAAAATAATACTGTACTACATTATATATAATTACGACATATGGCACCTTGTACATATGATGGGAATATGATATATACTATCAGTTTTGACATTAATATGATGTAGTAAAACAAAACTTTCAAGTGAAAGGCACAAGAACTGGAAACATGGTTTTATTATATTAATGCATTTTAATGTTATGCAATATAAGATACACAAAACATGGTATATGATAAGTTCGTGTATGATACAGCGATTCTATCTAAGTAGGTCTGGTCTTGACAGGACAAGAAATATAACTTTATCCTTTAGATGTAGGCAAAACCAATCATCCGAAACGCAACTATAGCAAGCATCCTTATAATATACATCATCCATAATTTAAATCTTGTCCCTCCGGAATGTAGGTAAAACTCAACATCTTTCAGAAACATCATCAGCTGTTTAAATTTGATTCAGGGGTACCTTGATTTGATGAAAAAAAAATTAACCTGGTTGCTTATTCAGGTGCTGTAACCTAGAATTCGGTGTGTATCTTTAGATTTTAATATCATTTCTTTGATATGGCATCAGCGAGAAATCAGCAGCATAAGCTCAATCATCCGTAACAAAATGTACGTCACGGAGAGGCAGAACCTGTGATGATTGTTCCTCAGGTGGTAGATAACGAATTAGATCGAAAGAGGTAAGAAATTAATACAAATCATAAATACCATCCCAAAAATTATCGACCCCTTTTGTGGATTTAAATATACCTCAATTTTAGTATAATTGAAATGAAATGTGTATTTATTATTCTCTTTCATCAAAATGCTTTTATGACGAACAGGATATCCCTTAAAACAAAGAGACCAAGGGACCAAGAATAAAAGACTTATTCAACTGCACAGGTTTTGTGTTTGCTTGAAGGGTGTGTGTAATGAGGTTGGGCAGGACGCTCTACTTCTATCGATATAAATGAAGGGGGAAAGGAAAATACGTGTTCCAGCAAGCGATGGCACGGTTTAGTGTGTATCATTATCGTAATAGAACGAGGATTCTGTAACTTACAAGTTCATTGTAAAGAACTTTTTTTTTCTTTCAAATATCACTACAGGGGGAACGCAAAATGATAATGAACAATGATAATCTAACTAATACATCTTTAAAAGTTTAAATTTTCATTTTTGTGTGCAAGGTTACACAATACTAGGCCTATATATGGTATGAGTATACAGACAGGAATGTAGTGTAAATTTTATAATCCATTAGCACCTAGATTGTATAATTCATTACCACCTACATGTATATACTAAACTGTAACAAGCATCTGTGTTTATGAAACAGGTTACTAATTGGACTTTTCGTCTTTTTCTCATATTTTATTACACAGTATCAAATACGGTATTTCTTCAATAAAATGATGGTATAATTCATTACCACCTACATGTATATACTAAACTGTAACAAGCATCTGTGTTTATGAAACAGGTTACTAATTGGACTTTTCGTCTTTTTCTCATATTTTATTACACAGTATCAAATACGGTATTTCCTCAATAAAATGGCTTTAACAAATTTATTTTATACAAATTCTCATACTGTACGGATTGTCATTTCTGATGTCATGAAGAATTGTCCACATCAAATACCCTCTGATTTTGAAAAAAAGCTTTCAATTGAAATCATTCGAGTCAATTAAATTGAGGATTTTTCTCCTGTGTGAAATAAAATGCTCACTTGAAACATATTTGCTTTAATGGCGTAACTCTACCTTAAAAATTGGGGGGGGGGGGGGGTGGACCAATTTTGAAATGTCGAATTTACCGTTATAAAAATTAAGGGAAATAAAGAGGAAAGTGATTATTCTTGATAAATAGGCACCTACACGTAAATAATGACCCCCTAGCACCTACATCTGTGCATTATAAGGACCCCATTGGAAATAAGCCCTTTGAGCTTTATGGGTTATCCTTGGTATATACGTACGATCTATGTATATACTAAAAAGATTTATTTATTTAACTAGAGTAAGACATTTAAATACGCAGCATCTTTTTTTTTCAAAGTGTGTAAAAAAGGGAGGAGCATCTAAGAAGCAGTTGCATGACTTCTTGATTTATCAAAACAACTGACAATCAATAATAAAAATGATAGTAATAACAAGAGACCCATGGGTCACATCGCTCACCTGAAACATTGGCCGTACTGTTATATACCGTAACAGTTGTGGTTTTCAAAAGAATTTTTATTATTCGTTATTCTCATAAAATGATTGACAACATATTGTCGCCCCAAGGGATCTGACATTTCAATACACCATATGGCTAACATGACCTTGCTGTTCCAGTTAAGACAACGTTCACA
Source organism: Ostrea lurida (assembly GCA_903981925.1). Lineage (NCBI taxonomy): Eukaryota > Metazoa > Mollusca > Bivalvia > Ostreida > Ostreidae > Ostrea > Ostrea lurida. The sequence continues at coordinate 15,203 of CAJDSM010021195.1, forward strand.
AGATTATACGTCATTGTAGGAAATGGAAGATGTTGCCTTTACGAATAATACACAAAATACGAAAGCTTTGTCGTAAATAGTTCAGGAGATGTTGATTAGGTTAGGTGTTTAAAAAAGTATGTCAGGATGGCAAGGCCAAACAAGACACATCTTTGCTAGCCAAGGGTTTACGATCCGCTCCGCTTCTCTAATAGATGTAGAGAAGCGGAGCGGATCGTAAACCCTTTTAAGATGTAAAGAAGCGGAGCGGATCGTAAAACCTTGGATAGCGAAGATGAACAAGACATGGCTTTGTCAGAAAATCTTGTGTACAGACTAGGAAAGCCCTATCTTGATATTTTCTAACAAGTTAACAGGGTCAAAGGCCGAAGTGCGAAATGAAATATGTTACAATAAGACATCTAAATATGAAAGATCTACCTTAAATAGTTTAGGAGATATTTGACAATTGAGTATGTCAAGATTTTTTAACAGTAGGTCCTATGCAATGTCACAAGTTTTACTTACCGAATAACAAGATCTTGCCATAAAGAATCTACACACTAGATATGAAAAATACCAAAAAGTTCTTGTCCTTCCTGTTGCGAACAAAGAAATGTTAAGAAATTATGACAAGTTGTCTGATTGGAAGCGTACATGTTATATTTATCCAGTACTAGTAGTCCCAACTGTTAACTGTAGACTGATAAAGAATTCTTTAAAGTTTTCAAGATGATTAGCAAAAAAGACGCTTTGAATTTGCTATGAATAATTTTACTATTTCAAGGACACAGGAAGAACCCATTTTGCAAATGTGGAGTAACTTTGCATAAATATATCTATCCTGTGACTGTCCCTCATGTTGCCATTAAGATCATAACAGTATAGGTAACTTTTACGTAATTAGACCCTTTTTGAATATGGTTAATTTTACCTTTCTGAATGATGCGTAATTACTTTGATTTATTGGAAAAGCATGTAACTTACATTTAGTAATTCGTAGCGTTTGAAATAGGTTCCATGTGACATATTTTGGTAACAGAATGGACAAAAATGGTAACATACGGTTTACGTGTTTCAAGATTCTTGATATAATTGTCCAACCTGTTATAATCTTGTCCCTCATGTTACCTCCGGGTCCATACTGTTGCAGACACAATTTTTGTTTATGCTGTTTTTTGTAAAGTTCCCGTTCATTTCAGTTGCCAAGGCTGTTCATTTCAATTAATAATACCATATAAAGATATTTTTTTCAATATTGATATTCTACACGGAGACTGAAATGGAAAACAGAAGTAGGAATTTGCATAAGATTTCTTTGTGATGTTTTGTTATTGGATCAAACATTACTTTATCGATTAAGAAAAAAACCCACAAGAAATTCTATTCTCTGATAAATTACAAATGATCTGTTGCAGGAAAAAGTGTATTTAGCTTTTACAGCTCTTTAATTAAGGTAACAGGATGGACATGGTTTAAAAATGACATGTATATATAGATATATTACTTTGATACCAAATTACTCAAATTGAAACCACATGTATTTCTAATCAAGCAGGCGCAAGTAAGGTATGATCATAATCGATATCGTGTCAAAGCTGCAAAGATGATCAAAGTATAGAATATTGATTCAATAGCATAGTCTGATATTTAAAACATGATAGTTGTATGAGATGACCAAATTAATCCAGACACATGCATTGAAAGTCAGTTAAAAAGAAACCACAATCTGTAGTTTTAATTATGGAATTAAAAATTTTTTTCCAGAAAAGCAGCTATAATGATAACAAAACGGGTCTTAATTAAGTTTAGTTCATGTCATTACATACTGATATTCAATACGTGGGGGACAAATACTAGTATGGTTATGCCCCCCCCCCCATTGAAAAAAGGGAGGACAACAGGTATACCCCATCTCCTACGCATAAACTTTGCACCACTAAGTTTGTAATACTAATTTTACTGCAAATTATGCGTGTTTTATACTATGCTGTTTTTATTTCGCCTTTATATCATGTAGTCATATTTACATACTAATCTTAGATGCTAATTTTATGGCGATACAAATCATATACGTACCAATTTTTATGCACCAGATGCGCATTTCGACAAATTATGTCTCTTCAGTGATGCTCAAACCGAAATATTGGAAATCCGAAACATGAAAGTAAAACTTTTAAAGTGATCAATGTAGTGCCAAAAGATTGGGGCCAAAACTACGAAGGATAGAGCTATGCCTGAGGGAGATAATCCTTAATTTTGATATGAATTTTCTAATTTTACCACTGAAATTAAATACATATCCGTATTTAAAGCTAGTAACAAAGTAAATAGCAACTGGGGACTAACAAGTCCACCAGCAGAGGCCTCGACCAGGGGTCATAATACAAACATATACGGTACCAATTTTTATGCACCAGATGCGCATTTCGACAAATTATGTCTCTTCAGTGTATATATGTTTAATGCAGGACCACAATGGAAACTAGCTTTATGTTATATATTGTCATCCTGGGTAAATAAAGGTTCTTATTATCACTATTTCTCTATATAGCCTTTATCTCATTGCCCTTTATTAGTAACATGATAACTTGGTATAATGTGATAAAAAATGTGCTAACTGTTCCTCAAAGTGAAGGGGATTTATAGCCATACAGGAATTTAAGGATCGGGGGAGTACAGCCCCATTCCCAATGTTATGGAGCGGATCGTAAAACTTGGATAGCGAAGATGAACAAGACATGGCTTTGTCAGAAATCTTGTGTACAGACTAGGAAAGCCTATCTTGATATTTTCTAAAAGTTAACAGGGTCAAAGGCCGAAGTGCGAAATGAAATATGTTACAATAAGACATTCTAAATATGAAAGAATCTACCTTAATTAGTTTAGGAGAATTTGACAATTGAGTATGTCAAGATTTTTTAAACAGTAGGTCCTATGCAATTCACAAGTTTACTTACCGAATAACAAGATCTTGCCATAAAGAAATCTACACACTAGATATGAAAAAATACCAAAAAGTTCTTTCCTTCCTGTTGTCGAACAAGAAAATGTTAAGAAATTATGACAAGTTGTCTGATTGAAGCGTACATGTTATATTTATCCAGTACTAGTAGTCCCAACTGTTAACTGTAGACTGATAAAGAATTCTTTAAGTTTTCAAGTGAATTAGCAAAAAAAGACGCTTTGAATTTGCTATGAATAATTTTACTATTTCAAGGACACAGAAGAACCCATTTTAACAAATGGGAGTAACTTGCATAAATATATACTATCCTGCTTGACGTCCCTTCATGTTGCATTAAGATCATAACAGTATGGTAACTTTTACGTAATTAGACCCTTTTTGAATATGGTTAATTTTACCTTTCTGAATGATGCGTAATTACTTTGATTTTATTGGAAAAGCATTGTAACTTACATTTAGTAATTCGTAGCGTTTGAAATAGGTTCCATGTGACATATTTTGGTAACAGAATGACAAAAATTGTAACATACGGTTTACGTGTTTCAAGATTCTTGATATAATTGTCCAACCTGTTATATCTTTGTCCCTCATGTTACCTCCGGGTCCATACTGTTGCAGACACATTTTTTTTTATGCTGTTTTTTGTAAATTTCCGTTCATTTCAGTTGCCAAGGCTGTTCATTTCATTAATAATACCATATAAGATATTTTTTTCAATATTGATATTTCACACGGAGACTGAAATGGAAAACAGAAGTAGGAATTTGCATAAGATTTCTTTGTGATGTTTTGTTATTGGATCAACATTACTTTATCGATTAAGAAAAAACCCACAGAAATTCTATCTCTGATAAATTACAAATGATCTGTTGCAGGAAAAAGTGTATTTAGCTTTTACAGCTCTTTAATTAAGGAACAGGATGGACATGGTTTAAAATGACATGTATATATAGATATATTACTTTGATACCAAATTACTCAAATTGAAACCACATGTATTTCTAATCAGGCAGGCGCAAGTAAGGTATGATCATAATCGAATCGTGTCAAAGCTGCAAAGATGATCAAAGTATAGAATATTGATTCAATAGCATTAGTCTGATATTTAAAACAATGATAGTTGTATGAGATGACCAAATTAATCCAGACACTGCATTGAAAGTCAGTAAAAGAACACAATCTGTAGTTTTAATTATGGAATTAAAAATTTTTCAGAAAAGCAGCTATAATGATAACAAAACGGGTCTTAATTAAGTTTAGTTCATTCATTACAATAACTGATATTCAATACGTGGGGGACAAATACTAGTATGGTTATGCCCCCCCCCCCCACCCTTGAAAAGAGGACGGAAACGGTTACCCCATCTCCTACGCATAAACTTTGCACCACTAAGTTTGTAATACTAATTTTACGCAAATTATGCGTGTTTTATACTATGCTGTTTTTATTTCGCCTTTATATCATGTAGTCATATTTACATACTAATCTTAGATGCTAATTTTATGGCGATACAAATCATATACGTACCAATTTTTATGCACCAGATGCGCATTTCGACAAATTATGTCTCTTCAGTGATGCTCAAACCGAAATATTGGAAATCCGAAACATGAAAGTAAAACTTTTAAAGTGATCAATGTAGTGCCAAAAGATTGGGGCCAAAACTACGAAGGATAGAGCTATGCCTGAGGGAGATAATCCTTAATTTTGATATGAATTTTCTAATTTTACCACTGCAATTAAATACATATCCGTATTTAAAGCTAGTAACAAAGTAAATAGCAACTGGGGACTAACAAGTCCACCAGCAGAGGCCTCGACCAGGGGTCATAATACAAACATATACGGTACCAATTTTTATGCACCAGATGCGCATTTCGACAAATTATGTCTCTTCAGTGTATATATGTTTAATGCAGGACCACAATGGAAACTAGCTTTATGTTAATATATTGTCATCCTGGGTAAATAAGGTTTATTTATCACTATTTCTCTATAGACCTTTCTCTCATTGCCCTTTATTAGTAACATGATAACTTGGATAATGTGCTAACTGTTTCTCAATTTTAAATGTATTTATAGCCATACAGGAATTTAAGGATCGGGGGAGTACAGCCCCATTCCCAATGTTATAACACAGACGGGGAGTACAAGCCCCATTCCCATGTTATAACACAGACGGGGAGTACAGCCCCATTCCAATTTATAACACAGACGGGGGAGTACAGCCCCATTCCAATTGTATAACACAGACGGGGAGTACAGCCCCATCCAATGTTATAACACGCGACGGGAGTACAGCCCAATTTCC
>CAJDSM010021195.1:24529-34725 GCA_903981925.1 Ostrea lurida
AACTAGGAGCTCACGGCGGGTGTGACCGGTCGGCAGAGGATGCTTACTCCTCCATGGTACTTGATCCTGCCTTTGCTTTTGTCGGAGGTCCGTGTTGCCCTACACTCGATTTTGTATGCATGTATGTTTTTTTATGATTACGTTTAACACATTGTTCACTTTGCCATTTTATATTATTCATTTTGCGAGTATGTAAAGTCAAAGATAACGAACAGTGATCAATCTCATAAGTCCTAAATAAAATACAAAAACAATAGTTGGGCAAACACAGACCCTTGGACACACCAGAGGTGGGATCAGGTGCCTAGGAAGAGTAAGCATCCCCTGTTGACCGGTCACACCCGCCATGAGCCCATTGTCTTGATCAGGTAAACAGAGTAATCTGTAGTCAAATCAGTGAATGAAAAAGGGCTTAACAATTGCTATGAAAAACATCGGACAACATTTCACCCAAAGACAGGCCGTACTGGCAGAATAAATCGTTGTAACGACTATAGACGTGAATTTTGAAACCTGTGCAACAACGACTTGTTTATAAATAGCCTGCCTCGATTAAAAAAATGATCATACGCAGAACAAGGTCTTACATATCGAATAAGTTGAGAGACATACACACCATATGCAGGTGATGATGGAACATTGCTACATAAGTATGGGAAGTTGACGATGGAGAAGCTGAAATCGTCCCGTTTGTCATAAAGTTGAGTTGCTATGTTCAATAAAATATCCCAGTACGAACCAGACATGGAAGACTGTGGTGTCCTTTATTTCTAGTTCGTTGGGGTATATAGAATCGACATTCGAGTGAAAATCATTATTGTTAATAGATAAAACGTCGTCAATATATCGAAATGTCGAATTAAAGGCCACAGCTAGAGATTTCTTTTGTTCACGTAGAAGCTTTTGGATGAAATCTGCCTCATAAGATAAAAACAGGTCATCTAACAAAGGAGCTCAATTCGTGCCCATGGAAATACCAACAGAATGTTGGAAGATCTGATCGCCACACTACAAGATATTGTCAATGAGGAACTCGGCATAATCAATAAATCATATATTTTCGTATATTTCATAANTTGACACTAGATATGAATATTGTGTTGAAGAAGCAACTGTTTATAATATTAAAAAGTATCGTGCGGAATGGTCATGTAAAGTATGTTTTGATGTTGTTGATATGAGAAAGGTTCCACTAGTTTCTGAGTTTTTTTAGAATCCATATTTGATTTACACCACTTCTGGCATATGTAGTTTCACAGTACATCTGAAGTTGCTCATTCACAGCTGTCAATATTTTCGTGAGGAGTAAAGGCAGGGGCTTGGTGGAACATTTACTAGATCCAGCAATGTATCGTTGTTTGTAAGGGGTTTTATTTCTAAGTTCTACTGGCACAGTGACCTTAATTTACATCCTTTAGTAATAGAGGTATCTTCCTATATTGTTATGTGTCGCTGTCCTGACTGTAATATGATCATACCGACCTTCACTGATCTAGGTTTACTTCCATATATCCACTGCCTGAGTACGTGCCCCTGTCTAGGTTTACTTCTATATATCTACTCTAAAGAATCACCGCCTGAGTACGTGCCCATGTCTTCTAATTACTGGTGAGGGATGATGTAGTAGAATTAGAAGCATGACAGAGAAATTATTACATTATTACTTATTAGGAATGTTGACAAGTACCGTCTCATTTTCAGAATATGTAAGTATATTCGAATTTTGAGCCCACAAACTATACAAAGTCGCAAGCTAGAAAATGAAATGAAAAATACGAGATCCAGAGAGATTTTTAAATGAAAGTAAATAACGATTTACAAAGCAGTCCCCGTTACTATTAATTAATTTTTAAAGGCTGTTTTGAACAGTGCTGTCGAAATCGGTCGTAAAATGCAGTCTCCAATTATGAAATATTTAATGAAATTTCCAGGAGTGCTAATTATAAAAATAAAGTTAGTTACATAATGTAACAGAATTCTAGAGAATTCTATATGTTGCAGTGGAAAGAGTAAGGTGCTTAGACTGTTATTTTCAATCACACTAGGCAAATCACCCGCTGGCTGAGGTTCAATAATGTGATTTACATTGAACCCAGGGAGGGGGGGGCGTGCGTCAAGCTATATTTTGGGTACATATGTACGGCTTAGGTCTCCAAACACCCCATTATATAATCAATATTTTGAATCCATACACATTCTATATACATTTTCGAACCGTTGGGGATCCGGGTTAGAAATAGGTCGTCAGCATCCCTAACGTGTCGTAAGAGGCGACTGAATGGGCGGTCATTCGGATGAGACGAAAAACCGAGGCCCGTGTCCAGCAGGTGTGGCACGTAAAGATCCCTCCCTGCTCGAGTCCAAGCATAGGCGAAACGCAGCCATTCACAGCATTGGTGACATCTCCATACTCGGTGAGACGTAAAACAATAAATAATCAATCATATATTTTCGTATATTTCATAACAAAATTGTATAAAATTTACATTTATCACAAAATTTCTTATATGTGATATCCATGTGCATATTGCTATTGTAATACCTGGATTGTAATATATCTTAATTCCTGAATCAAGTGCAGTTTTTTTTTCCATGATTACAAAAACTTACCATCCATTGTATATAGTGACATGTCAAATTCAGATACCTGTGGTCTGTGTATACCAAGATATAGGAAGACTCCAAACCCTATGATGAATTGAAATGTATGATCAGAATATAACAAACTGTTGATCTTAAGGCACAGTCCCGGGGGGGTCTCAACCATACTTTTGGGTACAGAGTCCCGCTGAGATTTTCACAACCACCCCCCTAAAATATTCATTATTTTTGAAACCATACCATTCCATATATTTCCGTTGAAAATCTGACCATCATATAATTTCATACCAAAATTGGACCTGTTCATGTTATAGTTGCGCCCATGCAAGTAGTTATTTAGAATTATTACCCGGGTTGTGTAGTTATATTTCGGGGAAAAATGTCATAATATTTCATGATTAAATCTTTTAGAGGATAATTCCAACGAATATAATTACCTTCCTTGATGTAAATTGTCTACCCATTGATATATACAGATTGATGAAATGACCCATTAATATATTTGATATGTCAAAAAGCGACCTACAGCGGCACGTCTGTGTTTATCAATATTAGAAGGAACCCCCCCCCCCCGGGGCACAGGTACAACAATGGGATGTATAGAGAAATCTGATCAGTCGCAGACAACCTCGTAAATATTTCTGCGTCAATTCAAAAATCCGGGAAGTTCTGGTGGAAAATGCTACATATAACGAACGTGTTGGATTTTGTTAAGGCCGTCAAGCTTACACAATGTCTGTCCCTTGAACTTTGGATAATGTGTGATGAACATACTAGGCGTCATTGGGAAATCATGGGTGTAGGGGGGGAGCAATGAGAAGTCAATAGTTGTTTGGCCCCCCCCCCCCCCCTTTTGTTGAAGTAACTTTTTTTCTGCATCAGTGACACATAATTTTACAATCCCCCCTCGTTTTCTATACCTTTCTGATTTTTTAACCCGTGGGGTCGGGTAGAATAGGTCTCAGCATCCCCTTGCGTGTCCGTTAAAGGCGACTGAATGGGGGTCATTCGGAATGGAACCGAAAAACGAGGCGCCGTGTCACGGCAGGTGTGCCCGAATAAGACCTCCCTGCTAAGGCCTGATGGCCGAGCATAGGCCTAAAATCTTTGTAGCCTTCACCGGCATTGGTTACGTCCATGTGAGTGAAAGTATTCTCGGGTGGAACGAAACAATAAATAATCATGCGATCATTTTTAATTTTCTTGTCACGTATTTTATGAAGTTCCCGCCCCCCCCCCCCACATTTAGTTTCATTGTTTTGTTTCTTTTGCTTGTCGCATTACTTAGAAGTTTGCCCTCGCCTCCTCTTCAAAGACATCCTACGCCTGATGAAAATTACTACGTCTACTTGAAAGGGTCTATCAGTATATAATGATGAAATTCAAACGTCGCTACTTTTGAATGATCCGCAGTGGTGATTTAGCGGCTCGCACTAAGATATTTATCGATTAGTTTTAGACTCTTTTGAAATAAGACGACAATTGAATTATTTGTGTTTATTTAGAGAATTTATATTTTATTCGTATCTCGTCAATACACGCCATTCCGTCGCTGGTTCTAAATTTATGTTTTCGCATTTCTGACATTATTTCCTAAATACGCCAAATACGATGAAGATCTCTTGTCTTGTTAAACTTCAGGGTAGAACTATACATGATGATATAATAATGGGATGTCCGGTGAACAGAATAAATAGGATGTGCTCCAAAATTCCAAGACCTTGTTAATTTAGTAATATAGATTTCATTTTATTTTGTGGAGAAAATGATTAGGAGTAGTATTGTTTTATTTGGCTCAGATGGGAGGTTTGGGGTAGTCCATATTGTTTTATTCCGCTGAGATTAAAGGGTATACTAGTATATACCATTTTCATTTTATGGATCAAATAATTCAGAGTTTTTGATTGGCGAAAATCCAATAAATAGATCTTGTATTTCATGATATTTGGGACTGTAGATCTTGGATGTAATATTAAATACCTGTTTACTGGCACTGTGAATTTTCTAATTATTAAATTCTTTATTTCTCTTATTGAGAAATTACTGAACCTTTCTCTCACTTTTATGATATTTTTAAAAGTGTTATAAATATGCGTAACTTAAACCCGAAGAAGAACGTGACAATAACATGTGCGTATATTAATTATCTCGTAGACGTGCTAATAGTACATTAATGATCATAAATGCTCTGATATTGGAGCTCCAGTTGGAAACATTATGAAACCAGGTCGGAAGAAGATCTTGCTTGTTTCGCGTAGGTACTAGTAAACAAGGGTACTGCAAATGGTGCATCCCGTCGGACAGTGAAATACTTTATTTACTAATTTTCACTTCCAGTTCTGCGAGTCGAAATGAAAATCTTCAGACTGGCTGGCGTTATTAATCCAACGAAATTTTATTGCAAAACTCGCGGTATATAGATCTGATTGGGAGTAATGGGCTAATATCTACTGTTTGACCTACTTTATGCCTTGAGAAGGGAGCTTAAAATGTTCAAATTTTAGATTTCCAGTTTTAATGTTTACAATGCTCATTTACGGTATTTCTTATGGTCCGCAAAAATTTGAACGTCATTTGTTGAGTTACAAACGAGATACAGCACTTACAGCTATTCACTATGTAAACATGGCTCGAACCATGTTTTTGTTTACCTATATTGAATATGCTAGTATACACTGATTTGACTACGGATTGTTCCGTTTACCTGATCAAGACAATGGGCTCATGGCGGATGTGACCGGTCAACAGGAGATGCTTACTCCTCCTAGGCACCTGATCCCACCTCTGGTGTTTCCAGGGGTCCGTGTTTGCCCAACTCTTGTGTTTGTATTCTATTTAGGACTTACGAGATTGATCACTGTTCGTTGTCTTTGCCTTTATGTTCCGTTTAAAGCAGATTTTTTTTTCAAGTTACAAGTTCATTCCGAACACAAATAGTTTCTAGTGTTTTTCACATCTCATTTCGTTTTAAACATGGTATTTTCTGTGAAGCAATCTATATGTAAATAAAAACAATTCAAGGCTCGAGCCTTGTTAACATAGCAAAGAATTGTAAGTGCTGTATCTCACTTGTGACTCAACAAATGACGTTCAAAATTTTTGCTGACCATTATAGAAATACCGTATGTGAGCATTGTAAACATTAAAAATGAAAATCTAAACATTTCTATCTCAAAACGTGTCCATGCCCCGTTAAAGGTCATATGAAACAATTTCCGAAGAAATGATTTCAGCATGCGAAAAGCTCGATCTCGAGCCATGGTGCACCAATCCAGCTAATATGTATTCATCTGAATTGATTGATGATATTTGTTTGTTTTTTGTTCCCGTTGAGAATATTTACTCATATTGAGACGTCACCATTGCCGGTGAAGGGCTGCAAATTTAGACCTACGCTTAGCACTCATGGCTTTTAGCAGTGAGGGTTCTTTTGCTTGCCACATATGCTGCGACACGGACCTCGTTTTTAAGGTTTATGTCCGAAGGACCGTGATTCTCGCTTCTAAAATGCCGAGCTCTTGGCGAATGAGCAATCACTACTATACCTATATACGTCTTCGGTTGACGCGGCCGGGTGCGAGCACGTCGCTTGAAAACGACGACCTCCTGATCACGAGGCGTGAGCTCTACCACTGCGACCGGTCTGTATTCATCTGAGAGGGAGGTTGTGATAAAATCACTATCCGTACTATCCATGATGTGAAAAAAGTTATGAAACTATTTATACTTTTAACCCTAAAGTAGGTCACAAAGCACCAAGTTTTTCTGAGAGGGAGGTTGTGACAACATTTCAGCGTAATATATATCCATAATGAGACTATTTGACCTACTTTTAGTACTAAAGTAAGTCACGGTTCACCGATCCAGCGCTGAAATGCAAACCAAACTTGTATACATCCGAGAGGATCTTCTCCCCTCCCCCTAAAAAAGTCCGGAAAACTGACCTATTTTTAATCGTAAAAAAGAAGGTCACGGTGCACCAATCAAACCGAAAAGCAAACTTCTTGAGGGAGAAATTGTGAGCAAATTTCGATGCTGTACATGCATTCATTACGGCAAAAAGTCCAGAAACACGACCTCAGACAGCCAGCGCTATGTACAGTATTATACCATCTAATTACTGGCGTATGAAAAAAAAGGTCTGAAAGAAAGGAACAAATGGTATGTATATACGTCAAATTTACAGAGTGCATTCAGGTCACATTAAGATGTGTAGTGCTCTATCAGTTTTTTGGATATCAAGGAGAGAAAATTCCTCGTTAGTGGCAAAAAACGTGAAGAAAATACAAAAAGTGACCATCAGATCAGAAGAAACTATTTAAAACAATAAAACGATTCAGACGGAACTGCATTGATTTAATTATTTATGTTTAAACTATTGTAAAATAGTAGATATGTCGTTAACAAACCGTTCACCTTAACGATGGTAGTATAACATTTCATCCTTATGCGAGCAGAAACATTTCGTCATTATGCAGACAATTTTGAAATTAATTGAAATGTCTTTGTATATATGTAATAAAGAAAATATGAATTTCTATGATTATTTTATATACCGGTAGTATTACCAAAATTAAAGTCTGTTTTTTGGAGGCAAAAACATGCCTTCCCCCCTGTGCTGCAAGTTGAGTAGTTTCAAAGGAGTTGTGTTTGAGGATTTTTGGCAAATTTCTAAGTTCAAACTCCACAAAAATTAGAGGATCAAAATTTCCTGCATGGTAATATGCACAACTTCATATGATGTCCTTGCTATACATACATGTATCAAGTATCTTAAAATTCGAATCAGTAGTTTCAGAGGAGTTGCGCTGACAAGGTTATTCATAAGGATTTAAGGCAAATTACTAAGTAACTCCCACAAAAATTTCCTGGAGAGTGGTTGTACTGGTATATGCCAACTATATGATATGCTTGCTAATATAAAGTTTTAGATCGGAGGAGTTGCGCTGAATTTGTGACGGACAACCGGCAGGCCAAAACATATGTTCCCTCCGATAGTGGGGGGGGGGGGGGGGGGGACATAATTTCACACGCTCTACAAAATTAGAATTTTTTAGAAATGAATTATTCATGTAGAAAATTTTAGATAAATATCTAATAAACTATACATAAACTACTCGCATCTCTCATCTACATTATCAAATCCTGAGGGAGATAGTTTTGCGATTTTTGGAGTGTACTATTTTACTAAACAGATGTATCAAAAACTCACGAGGAATACAGCAGAAACAGGGTTTGATCATTGTATCGTTGAACTGTGAATCTCAGATAGTTTACATGATTTGTTTATACATTTCACCAATCTCTCTGATCATTCATTAGTTTACTTTATCTGATAATGCACGCAGAGCCTACCGATTGCGTGATATCATGAAATTTATAGGAATAGGTCTGGAAATACATTTTCTAATTCAAAATTCCTTTCTCTTCCTTCTGTCTAGAAAAGGTTTAATTTATATAGAAGTATGACAAGGGACATAACTCTCTTTTTCACATTATGTGTGATTTTGTATAAAGTTTCAGAGGAGTTGCGCTGATAAAATCTTGTGAAAATTATTTTTTACATACAATTTTCATTTTTATTGCTTGGAATGATAAGGAAAGGAGTAAGGAATTTAAACGAGTATCTACAAATCAAGGAAATAGCTGGTCTCAAAACTAAGCCTGAACTCTATAAATGCCTGTCAAACATACTCGATACCAATTAACGGCGTATTAAAGAGGGGTCATGGACATGCACGGTTCAATGAGCCACAACTAAAACGGGTTTAAACAAGATTGTTTGATATAAAAGATTCATTACGCTTTCCATTTTCTAAATGTTTACCAATAATTGCTCACGTTAGGGTAATTTCTAGATGTTGGATGCACGAGAGCATGTGCCCCAAATAATATTTGAACGGGTTTCCATTTGGGAGGTTAGCAAGATGAGGATATGAAGACAACTCTTGTTGCATTTATCCTTTTATGTTTAAACTAAAAGAGCTTGAGTCTTGTTTTTGTTACCTTATATTGAATATGCTAGTATATCGATTTCTGCGTTCCGTTTAAAGCAGTATTTTTTTCAATATTACAACTTCATTTCTTGAAACACAATTAAACAGTCCTAGTGATTTATCTTTGTGTAAACAGTCTTTCATTTATTGTTATTAACATGGTAATTATAATTCTATGTGGAAGCAATCTTTATGTACAAAAACAATGCCGAGCCTTGTTTACAAGTGAAGAATTGTAAGTAACGTATCTCATTAATTGTAACTCAATCTAAATTATTACGTTAAAGTTTTGTGCTTGACGCAATTAGAAATACTAGTGAGCATTGTAAACATTAAAAATGGAAATCTAAAATTGAAACACTTTTAGTTCAGAACGTGTCCATGCCCCTTTAAAATTTTGATAAGCCTAAGATCTTTGTTGAACGGCAATGATTTTAAAAACGAAATAAACCAAAAGTCCCAAAGGCCACATTGCTAACCTGAACCACTTTAGTCACGCCGTTGTGATTTCTTCATTCCCTTGAAATTGTTGACCCCATATCGTGGCCCCAAAGGGTCATGGTGTGGCATAACTGACATATAACATGAATTCATACAACGTGAAGATGCCTCATCACCAACATAAATGACCTTGATGTTCAAGATAAGGTCAAAGTCAGACGATACTGGTCTTGCCATAAGAAATTTATATACAAAATATGTAAGCCCTCCCTTACATAATTCCGGAGGTATTTAACAGGATGCATTTCTTAAAGTACCCCCCCCCCCCAACAGGCTAAATCTTTAATTGGTACCAAAGAAAAAGTACTTTCATAAAGCGGCTAATGCGCAACATGAGTGGTAGCAGTTCAAGACCGTTAATCATTGCCAATCTCTACCAGAGGGCTCGAGAGGGATAAAGTTTGGAGATCGAACAGGGAAATGACTCTCCTTGAGGGATTTCAGATCACTAGATCGGAGAATCACTGAGCGAACAGGAGAATAATGAATTTCTAAATATAGCATTTAATTATTCATCGTGATAATCTTTTAGTAATGTAAGAGGTGTTTGGTAATTCTCTGGTAATGCGATATATATCTGTGCAGGTCTCACAATATACTGTGTACTCTAATGAACTTTTTTTTTGTTGTTCATAGAGAACATATTAATTCTACAATTTCACCTGCCGAGTGTTACACAACTGTTTATATATACTAACCAATATGCTGTATTGCATAAGGAATACAGGAATGTTAGATTTGAATTGAATGAATGCGCTGATAAAATGAATAAAGTCGAGGAAGATTGTGATAAATACCACTCGATTACAAGGATACCGAGGTGATTATCGATGGTTTCCGCCGTTAGGTTGCAAAGGAATCCTCGACAATTGTCAACAAATCCAGCCGTACCGCCGAACTGTGCTGATCCGCTCTAACCCGATGGATTGCGACAATACCCTGGGTGTTCCTTCCAAAATGCAAATGTGTTCTTATGGGTGAAGGTAAAATCATGGTGGCAATTTCGAAATCAGACGTTTTACTGCATTGTCATGGGAGGGGCACGTACTACATGACTGTAAATCTTGTTTTCTAAGTATATGTTGGTAAACTTTTCTC
>CAJDSM010021197.1:7466-22204 GCA_903981925.1 Ostrea lurida
CGTAAGAAGAAACCAACCCAGGTGGTCTTTAATTCGATATTTCGATACATCGACGTCGTTTTATTTTATTTAATGGTAATAATTTCCATTCAAATATTGATTTGATAGATCCCAATGATTAGAAAAAAGAAGCAAAGTCCTCCATGATAGATAATATTTTGAATAAAATAAAGATTTTAAAAAGCTTAACACAAATCACTTTGATTGGCTGCTTAAAACATTTACTTCTATACTTAATGAAAGGTTAATACATACGCCGACAAAACAGGCTACAGAAATCTTCATAATAAAACGCCCCAGATACATATTTGCTTTAAAATCTTTAATTATTTTTAACGAAAAACCCATTTTGGACTTTTATAGACATTGGAAAGGCGTTTGGTTTTTTATGGACATTAGGGTTTTGGAATATATCGATTTTAAGAATATGATATTAATAGAATATATTTCAATGTTATAACATAATAATCAACATAAATGTAAGTTCTAAATTAAAGTTCTAAATGGTAGTGTATATGTTTTGTTCTTTCATCAGTAGATTCGGCGTATGTTAAGATTTATTTTTTTTAATTTTTTGTTTTTCGTGTCTCTGTTTTTAAATGGTCAGGGACATTTATTATGTGCAAAAAATGCTAACAAAAAATATACGACATTTGAAATCGACAGTGCGAGGACCAAGGTAACGATTTTTGAAAAGGGAAAACAACCCCAAAATCTTAACTTTATTTACAACTATACCAATTTATAGTCAATAATTTCAAATTTTAGGGAACTAATTTCTGAACGGTTTCGAAAGACACAAAAAGAAACTTTTAAAACTTAGAAAATTTGTATGAATTATAGCTGAGAGAATCCAAATCATTACAACTGATATGAAATTTTGTCAAGTTACGCATATGCAGCGCAAGGAATTGTAACATATTGAATATGCTATACCCTGTAACAGTTTACGTGAATAAAATATTGTCAATGTCCTTCAGTAAGTGCTGTATGTGTACTTATTTTAAAACGTTTAACATATTGGCATGACCATGGCGGAGGCACTTAATTTATTGCCCTAAATAAAAACAATAGATAAATGTAGACTTTCATACCATACCTACATGTAAGTTCAACAAAATACAGGAGAACTTCGATAGCTATCTCGAGCATGGATATCTCGAATGCCATGGTTATGTCGAACTGATTTGGAGGTCCCTAACACCTATTTTCTTCGTATTTTTAAGCTCGAAATCACGGATATATCGAATTTTTCTTTGGTCCCATCGAGTTCAGATAACAAGGTTCGTATCTAAATTCTCACCGCATTAAACTTTGTATTCGTTTACGATAAAGAGATGTACACTTTCAGTATGCGACTAGCTTTTTCTGTTTAAGGCTGTACATGTTTCAGCATGTCTCAATTTTTTTACGATCAACATTATACAACAGAGGAATAAACGAGGAGGGTGGTGGCACCCCGTTACTATTTTGTTTTATTTTTTCACAAATGTTGATCTAGTGTCGAGCGATCCCTCCCCCTCCCCTTTCATCCCACCCCGTTTGGTTTTTTTTTTTCAAATTGTTTGTACAACAACAGCCTCTCGTTTGTAAGAAACAACAACAAAATGAAATATACACCTCTTGTTTGTAAGAATTTGTCAGCTTTCGAGCGCTTTGCCCGCTGGTCCAGGAATTATGAGAAAAAAACACTCAGATTTAAAACCCTTGTAAAATTTTCATTATTTTTAAATGAAAGTTCTAATATGACATATAAAAAGCTAACAAAGTACTGGGGTACATCTTCACATTTTCTATTCGTTCGTCCCTGTGAACAAGATTTCAATGAGAGAGAGAGAGAGAGAGAGAAAGAAGAAGAGAGAGAGAGAGAGAGAGAGAAGAGATTACTGGGTGCACCCCCATCCTTACCGGTAATACCCCTCTCCTGTGAACAATACACCTATCATCAATCTAAAACAAATGACATTTGATCTTTTTAGTTGTACAGAAATAGTTAAATATAGGGTCATTTGTGGTAAAAAGACGTACCCCTGTTTTAAAGTTACTCTTAGGAGTTCATTTTGTTATAACGCTGTTCATAATATTGTTTTAACAGCAGTGGGGGGGGTGTCGATGGGCCCCTCTAAATACTGCATATTTAGTCTTAGTTTAAAGAATTATAGAACTATACACACATGTTAATGGTCCGGTTCCTTTTGATATATCAGATGTAAAATTATAAACAAACTGGTATAAATCGAAAAGAAATAACTACGAGGGCCGTCAAAAAAATGCGTAGACTTTTGTCATAACTATTTTATTTAACGTCATATCATAACCAAATTTGTAGATTATTTTAACCATAAATCCAACAATTCTAATTGAAAACTTCCAATATATCTCGATATATTAAAACTTATTTCAGATTTAAAACTGTTAAAATGGGGGCACGGGAGCACGTCGAATTTGGTACTATACAAACAATACGCTATATAAAGTTTAAAGTCATATTCCTGACAAATTGCACTAAAATGAAAATAAAATTAGGTGCTTAAATCAGGAATTGTTACTCATTTTACGAATTAATTTTGACCGCAATCTTGCTTTCGTTTCAACGGAAATCGCTTATAGTGGTGAGGTAGTCCTCGTAAAAAAATGCAAAGAAGTTGACGTCGCATGACGTACGGAGCAGCGAGTAGCGATAGCCATTTTGTTTGGCCGGTAAAAAAAAACCCTGATACAAACTTTTAATATGCTAGACATAAGAAGAAATTATGTTAAAAGACAGGCCTGCATTTCTTTATAAATGACAAAGGGGAATTTTGAGAGGTAAAAATGTTGTATGGATGATTGGCGACCTAGGAGAGAGAGTTATCAGTAAAATCACGTCGAAAGACTTTGTCCACGTCATGGTTTTCCTATTGTAATTTAAGCAGAGTAATAGGTAGAAAAATTGAAACAAGTCCGACGAAACTTTAAATTATACTATTCGAACAATTTTTTTACCAACTAAATGACAAGTACTATAGAGATGTTTTGATGAGTTGGTAAGGCGCTACATACTTTGAGTGAGATTATCGAAGTATTTATTTTGAGAAATTATGAAATACATTATCGTGACGTTATTGTTTTAACGTTATCATTGCTCCGTGATGACAACAATGCTGGTTTTGAATTTGAATAACACCAGTTCCAATTGATCAAATGCGATGAAAATCCATACATTAATAGAATAAATGTTTTAACATAAGATATTGTGTTGACTTTGAATTTCTTACAAATAATTCGAAAAAGAGAGACATTTTCCACGTATTTTTTGAATGGCCCTCGTATTCCAGATAATTTCACAAGTGCATTTTACCAAATAATATACACGATGGAATGGTGGGGGTGGGGGTTAGGGGTGGGTTAAAATAATAGGCAAACTTAAATGTACATATACATGTATATACTAGATGCACATTTTGGATTGGGATTCCGTTAAATATGCATCAATGCGCATGCAGTATGTGAATATTTACTAATCGTCACCTAGCTATCAAATACTCTCAATTGACTTACAAGAATTGAAGGTTGAAACAATGAGTGTATATAGGGGGAAGGTGGAGGAGGGCTTGATAAATTCCCATAAAATCACGACTGTTGTTATGATTGTTTATTTTCAAACAATTCTATTGATTTCAAATTGTAAATTATACGTATTACGGAAGTTTCCATTGAAAAATTATCTTGACTCGCAATTTTTAGCAATCATCTTGACGTATGCTGTGTGCCCAAGAGCGCCGTATAGATCACGTTGTGTCGTATGCTTCTTTGCTTTCCTATCAATAGTATTGATTATTAGTTCTGTTTTTGGAGTAAAATAATTATCATAAACACGGTCATGAAAAACATTCTTTAATAATCCTCCGAAAATATCGATCTCTCTAGGGGCTCGGGCTCTAGAACGGTGTTTTTAGAAACATCTTGGTAAGATGCGCTTATTTCTTTTAATGTACTTTCTCATTTTATTTTCATTTTATTTTTCATTTTGAATGATCACTGAAAGGTGACTGAATGGTCACTGAATGGTCACTGAAAGGTGACTGAAACGTGACTTAAAGGTGACTGAATGGTCACTATAAGGGGACTGAGTGGTCACTGAAGTGTGACGGAAAGGTGACTGAATTGTTACTGAAAGCGGACTGAAAGGTAATTGAATGGTCACTGAAACAGAACTGAATGGTACCTGAATGGTCACTGAAACAGAACTGAATGGTACCTGAATGGTCACTGAAACGGGACTGAATGGCCACTAAAAGGTACATGCCATTCCGTGAACTGATTGGTAACGTTATAGTAACTGAACCGTGACTTAAATGTACCTTTCAGTGATCATTCAGTGACCATTCATTTACCTTTCACTGATCTGAAAGGTACGATTTCATCCTGTAAAATTTGTTGTCAATGTATTTTTACAGAATATGCATATCATGCAGTTATATATGAGCATGGATCTAATTCACTTATTTTCAATTTTGATAGTTAGTTGCGCATCTGTTAAAGCTCAAAGACGGTACGGCATTGCCTGTTCGTTTATACGATTGTCGTGGATTACACCAACACAGCAGTGTTCTTTCAAGGGATGTGGAAAATATCATAGGAGGACATATCAAGTCTGGATATGAGGTACTTTGTATTCCATTATTATACATTTTAACCTAAAGAATATTTGATGTATCTATTATTCTTGAACTGAATTATAACATATTTCCCATTTCAGTTTCGAATCAGTTTATGCTGAATGTGTCCCGTCTGGAATTCATTTTTACTATAGAAATTACAAGTTCTGAGAATATAAATATATAAAATGAACAATTAAAATAATAAAAATATATCTAATTTGATAATGATGTATCATCATTGAAAAGAAACACGACTCTCAGTTTCTTTCTAAGCGAACATTAATATAAGTGCTATAAATCAATGTTCTGTACAAATGCACAAGTTTCGTTGGTAATTAAAAATTAAACACAACTGATACATTTATTGCAGTACATGTATTTGTCAACATGAGAGGCAAGGCAACCGTGTTGTCACATAAAATGGAATCATCAAGTGTTTTGAGTCATGTGACCAGCAGAATATAGGCTTAGCTCTGATCCTTCGAAGTATTTGGCACTACATTGTTCACTTTTATGATAGTTTAAATTTCATGTTTTTGGATTTCCACATTTCGGTTTGAGCATCCTGAAGAGACATAATTGTCGAAATGCGCATCTGTACATCAACATTGGTACCGTATATGATTTTATATTCGTACATTCTATGGTCGTTATACAATTTAGTTTACCAATATGACCTCTCATTGAGTCAAATGCTGTTCTGATGTGTTTCATAGCCATTTTTAAGCCGTTTTTCACAACACTGATTTGACTACGGATTGCTCCGTATACCTGATCAGACTATGAGCTCACGACGGGTGTGACTGGTCATCAGGGATGCTTACTCCTCCTAGGCACATGATCCACCTCTGGTGTGTCCAAGGGTCCGTGATTGCCCAACTCTTGTTTTTGTATTATTTAGGATTACGAGATGATCACTGTTCGTTATCTTTGCCTTTACATTATGACCCCTGGGTCGAGGCCTCTGCTGGTGACTGTTAGTCCCCGAGGGTCTCTACAGCCCAGTTGCTATGTACTTTGTTATAGCTTAAAATACGGATATGTATGAAATTGCAGTGGTAAAATTGGAAATTTATATCAAAATCAAGGAATATCTCCTCAGGCATAGCTCTGATCCTCCAAAGTATTGGCTCCAGTCTTTGGCACTCCATTGTTCACTTTTATCGAAATGCGCATCTGGTACATTGATTGATTGATTATTTGTTGTTTTTCGTCCCGTCGAGAATATTTCACTCATTTTGAGACGTCACCATTGCCGGTGAAGGGCTGCAAATTTAGACCTATGCTTAGCATTCACGGCTTTTAGCAGTGAGGGTTCTTTAGCGTGCCACACCTGCTGCGACACGAGACCTCCGTTTTTAAGGTCATATCCGAAAGACCCGTGATTCTCACTTCTAATTGCCGAGCTCTTGGCGAAGGAGCAATCACTACTTATTTTCACGTCTTAGGTTGACAAGGCGTTGCGAGCACGGGCGTCGAACGCACGACCTCTCGAATCAGAGCGAGAGCTCATACCAGACGACGCACCTCGACCGTATTGGTACATCAAATTGGTACGTATATGATTTATATTATGACCCTGAGTCGAGGCCTCTGCTGGTGGACTGTTACGAGTCCCGAGGGTTCTACAGCCCAGTTGCTATGGACTCATGTTCTAGCTTAAAATACGGATATGTATTAAATTGCAGTGTTAAATATTGAAATTAATATCAAAATTAAGGATTATCTCCCTCAGGCATAGCTCTGTATCCTCAAAGTCATTGGCTCAAGTCTTTGGCACTACGATTGTTCACGTTTTATGAATAGTTTAATTTCATGTTTTGATTTTAACATTATCGGTTGAGCATCACTGAAAGGACATGATCTTGTCAGAGAAATGCGCATTTGTGCACTCAAAATTGGTACCGTATAGATTTGTATTTATCGATGAGTTTATGATACATAAAGTGCATATGGCAATTGCAAGGAATTGTTAAATCAATGCATCCAGAATGCACCTTATCAAAACAAATCCTACTTTACACATTTTTCTAAGGGGTCGCCCCAAAACGTCCTCATGTTTCAGGATATAGTTATAAAATATGTTGTATGGAAACTTTAACTGAATTATACTCTTCATGCCACCGATTAATTAAGAATTTATTCTAGAAGAAAACCCATCCTAAATGTACCACATTTTAAGCACACGAGGGTTCGTTAAAAACGTAAGCCAAATATTTCTTCAAAAAATTGACCATAAGCCCTTATGCTATGCAATTAAAAATGGTATATAACATAATTTTGTCGTCATTGGCCAGAGTGTAAGTGAATCTGTCGATCATTGAGA
The DNA here is from genome assembly GCA_903981925.1 of Ostrea lurida. NCBI lineage: Eukaryota > Metazoa > Mollusca > Bivalvia > Ostreida > Ostreidae > Ostrea > Ostrea lurida. The sequence goes on from CAJDSM010021197.1 coordinate 14,436, forward strand.
GGACGAAGAAAGAGTTGAATAGAGGTGGTAATCTATATCCACAATTTGTGCAGAAATAGGGATCATTTGAAGACAGCATCATACTATACTCACGACAAGTGATTGATGTGTACTTACGACGTGTCCATTCGTCACAGAAATCACACTGGATAGCCTGTTGGTTGATTGATTGATTATTGTTGTTTTTCGTCCCGTCGAGAATATTTCACTCATATTGAGACGTCACCATTGCCGGTGAAGGACTGCAAATTTAGACTTATGCTTAGCACTCATGGCCTTTGGCAGTGCGTGCCACATATGCTGCGACACGGGACCTCTGTTTTTAAGGTCATATCCGAAAGACCCGTGATTCTCACTTCTAAATGCCGAGATCTTGGCGAAGGAGCAATCATTACCTATTTTCACGTCTTAGGTTTGACGCGGCCGAGTACCGAGCACGGGGCTCGAACGCACGACCTCAGGCCGATCACGAAGTGAGAGCTATACCATTGAGCCACAGCGTTGGATTTCGCATACAGATTGTTGACATGCTAACCAAGGGTGATACAAAAAGGCAAAGTTAACATTGTGTCAAACGTAATCATAATCCAAAAAACATATACAAAATCGAGTAATTCAAACCGATTGATTTAAACATGGTATATAACATATTTTTGTCGTCATTGGCCAGAGTGTAAGTGAATCTGTCGCTCATTGAGAGGTCGAGCAAATTGTGAATATAGCCTGTTGGTTGATTGATTGATTTATTGATTTATCGCCCCTGGATTTGTTGATATGTCACCATCCAGAAGGAGATACTTCAAAGCAAGGAATTCGGGTCGACATTGTTTTGAAATTGACAAGTTCTGGTAAGACCAGCTTGAAATGATTTCACCGCTAAAACAAATTCTTAGAATTATTGACGAGAATTGTACATCTTTGTATATGTTTACCTCCTGAGGTAAAAAAAAAAACTTTGGACTATTGTCTATAAAACTGATTAAAATTATCAAATATACGAGCACTCGGTGACCACATTTTCTCGCCATTGTGTCATGTCCACCACCCCTCCCCTCCCCCCGCCCCACCCTCGTGGATGAATGATTTGATCCTCGAGAAATACAAAATGCTAGATACATGTATTTTAATATGCATGAGTAACTATATTCGTATATTGGTTTAGTATTGAAGCTAGTTTAAAATAAAGTGATATAAAATTGTTTTGGAAGCCATATGCATACAGTAGGCCTTACTATATCTTTTTTAAAGACTATTCTACACCATATTAAAATATATTGTTAATTCATTAAAACTGCAATTTGAAAAAAAAGCTCATATAATGTAAATTGGGGAGAGTGACCCACGAACCACAACATTGGTCACCATGAAATGATATTCAATTATATGAGCTTTTTTTATCAAATTGCTGAGTTTTAAGTGAAGTTACAACTATATTTTAATTATGGTGTTGTAGAATAGTCTTATAAAAGATATAGTAAGCCTACTGTAGCAGTATGGCTTCCAAAACAGATTTTATATCACTTTATTTTAATAAGGGCTTCAAGTACTAACCAATATAGAATATATTACTCACCTGCATATTAAAATACATGTACTCTAGCATTTGGTTTTCTCGAGATCAAATCATTCATCCACGAGGTGTGGGCGGGGGGGAGGGGTGGTGGACATGACACTAATGGCAGAAAAATGTGGTCACCGAGTGCTCGTATATTTGATAATTTTAATCAGTTTTATAGACAATAGTCCAAAGTTTTTTTTTTACCTCAGGAGGTAACATATACAAAGATTGTACAATTCTCGTCAATAATTCTAAGAATTTGTTTTAGCGGTGAATCATTTCAAGTGGTCTTACCAGAACTTGTCAATTTCAAAACAATGTCGACCCGAATTCCTTGCTTTGAAGTATCTCCTTCTGGAATGGTGACATATCAACAAATCCAGGGGCGTAAATCAATAAATCAATCAATCACCAACAGGCTATATTCACAATTTGCTCGATCCTCAATGAGCGACATAATTCACTTACACTCTGGCATGAGACAAAAACTATGTTATATACCATCTGTTTAAATCAATCGGTTTGAATTACTCGATTTTGTATATGTTTTGGATTATGATTACGTTTGACACAATGTTAAACTTTGCTCTTTTGTATCACCCTTGGTTAGATGTCAAACATCTGTATGCGAAATCAACGCTGTGGCTTCAATGTATAGCTCTCACTTCGTGTCGGCCTGAGGTCGTGCGTTCGAGCCCGCGTGCTCGGTACTCGGCCGCGTCAACACTAAGACGTAAAATAGGTAATGATTGCTTCCTTCGCAAGATCTCGGCATTTAGAAGTGAGAATCACGGGTCTTTCGGATATGACCTTAAAAAGAAGTCCCGTGTCGCAGCATATAGTGGCACGCACTTGCAAACCGGCCATGAGTGCTAAGCATAAGTCTAAATTTGCAGCCTTCACCGGCAATGTTGAGAGTCTCAATTGAGTGAAATATTCTTGACGGGACGAAAAAACAACAATAATCAATCAATCAACCAAACAGGCATCCAGTGTATTTCTGTGACGAATGGACACGTCGTAAGTACACTATCAACACTTGTCGTGAGCCATATAACTGTGCTGTCTTCAAATGATCCCTCATTTCTGCACAAATTGTGGATATAGATACACCTCTCATTCAACCTTTCTTTTCGTCTCTCTCAATGATCGACAGATTCACTTACACATCTGGCCAATGCAAGATAAAATTATGTTATATACCATTTTTAACTTGCATAGCATAAGGGCTTATGGTCAATTTTTGTGAGAAATATTTGGCTTTACGTTTTTAACGAACCCTCGGTGGCTTAAAATGTGGTAGCATTTTAGGAAGGTTTTCTTCTAAGAATAAATTCTTTAATTAAATCGTGCTGAAGAGTTAATTCAGTTAAAAGTTTCCATAACAACATATTTATAACTATCTCCTGAAACATGGAGGAGTTTTGGGGGCGACCCCTTAGAACAAATGTGTAAGTAGATTGTTTTGGCATAAGGTGCAGATTGGATGCATTGATTTAACAATTCTTGAATTGCCATATGCACTTTTGTGTATCATAAACTATATAAATAAAATCTATAGGGTACCAATTTTGATGCACAATGCGCATTTCTCGACAAATCATTGTCTTCAGTGCAGCCAACCCGATAATGTTAAAATACAAAACATGAAATTTAAACTATCATAAAACGTGAACACGTCGTAGGCAAAGACTGAGCCAATGACTTTGAAGGATTTCAGAGCTATGCCTAGGGAAGATAATCCTTAATTTGATATTAATTTCAATTTTAACAACTCAATTTAATTACATATCCGTATTTTAAGCTAAGACATGAGTGCATAGCAACTGGGCTGTAAACACGCTCGGCGGACTACAGTAACAGTCACCAGCAGAGGCCTACGACTCAGGTGGTCATAAATTATAAATCATATACGTACAATTTAGATGTACCAGATACCGGTCGAGGTGGGTAGTTGGTAGAGCTCTCGCCTCTGATCGAGAGGTCGTGCGTTCGAGCCCGTTGCTCGGCAAACGCCGTGTCATCCCTAAGACAGTGAAATAGTATGTGATTGGCTCCTTCGCCAAGAGCTCGGCAACTTAGAAGTGAGGAATCAGGGTCTTATCGGATTGACCTTAAAACGGAGGTTCTCGTGTGCCAGCAGTGTGCACGCTTAAGAACCCTCACTGGCTAAAAGCCGTGAATGCAGCTAGGTCTAAATTTGCAGCCCTTCCACCGGCAATGGGTGAGTTCAAAATGAGTGAATATATATTCTCGACGGGACGAAAAACAACAATAATTCAAATCAATCAAATGTACGCATGGCGCATTTCGATACAAAGTAACAAATGGAGTGCGCTAAAAGACTGGGAGCCAAATACTTTGGATGGATCAGAGGCTATGCCTGAGGGAGATATTCCTTATTTTGAAAACATTTCCAATTTTACCACCTGATTTTCATATACGGTATATCGGGCGTATTTTAAGCATACAAATACATAGCCACTGGCTGTAGAACCTTCGGGGACTAAAGTCACTCAGCAGAGGCCTCGACACCAGTGAGGTCATATGTGAAAGGAAATAACGAACAGTAGTCAATTCAGTAAATGCCTAAATTAGTATACAAATAACAAGTGGCAATCCACGGACCCTTGGACAGCACCAAGGTGGGATCTCAGGTGCCTAGGGGAGTAGCATCCCTGTTGACAGTCACCCGGTCGATGAGATCATAAGTCTTGATAGTATACGGAGCATGCCGTAGTCAGAATCAGTGTGTGAAAAAACGGCCTTAAACAATGTATGAACACATCATCAGCATTTACTCATATGAGGGTCATTATTTGGTAAACTAATTGTTATAACAGACCATAACGAATGTACGATATATACTATACTACTACAATGTTGAATGTACGATGCGGCAATTTGACAAATTATGTCTCTGTCAGGATGGCTCAACCAAGGGTTGAAATCAAAACAATTAAATTTAAACTATATAAGTGACACAATTAGTCAATCTTCGAAGGATCGAGTATGCGCTATATTTGCTGGTCCACTACTCAAAACACTTGATATTCATTTTACTGTGACACTACGTTGCCTTTGCCTCTATGTGACAGTACATTGGATATGGCCATATAATGGTATCAGTTGAGTTTATTTTTTCCATTAACGAAATGTGCATTTGTACGATGACAATTGATTAACATTATATTAATGTTGCGGCTTAGAAAGAATGAGAGTCGTGTTTTCTTTTCAATGGATACATATTATCAAATTGATATATTTTATTATTAATTATTGTTCATTTTATTCATAATTTAATTCTCAGAAACTTGTAATTTCTATAGTAAAAATGAATTCGCGACGGGACACTTCAGCATAAACTGATTCGAAATGAAATGGGATATGTATAATTCAGCTTTAAGATAATATACATCCAGAATATTCTTTAGATTAAAATGTATTAAATGGGAATACAAAGTACCTCATATCCCAGACTGTTGATATGTCTCTAGTGATATTTTCCACATCCCTTGAAAGAACACTGCTGTGTGGTGTAATCCACGACAATCGCGTATAACGAAAGGCACGTGCTACCGTCTTTAGGCTTTACAGATGCGGGCAACACACTAATAAAATTGAAAATAAGTGAATTAATCCATGCTCATATAGTATATACTGGCATATATGCATCATTGTTGACAAAATACATTGACACAATAGTAATTACAGGATGAAATCGTACCTTTCAAGATGTAAAGGGTAATGATGTCACTAATGATCCTGAAAGGTACATTTTAGTCAGTGTTCAGTTAGATATACGTTACCAATCAGATTCACGGAATGCCATGTACTACTTTTAGTGGCCATTCAGTCCACGTTCAGTGACTTCAGGCTACCTTAGTTCTGTTTCAGATGACAATTCAGGCCGTACAATTCAGTTCTGTTCAGTACATTCAATACCTTTCAGTCCGCTTTCCTAACAATTCAGTCACCTTTCCGTCACACTTCAGTGACCACTCAGTCCCTATAGTGACATTCAGTCAACTTTAAGTCACGTTAGTACCTTTCAGTGACCATGTCATGACCATTCAGTCAACCTTTCAGTGATCATCCAAAATAAAATAAAATGAAAATAATGAATAAAAGTACATTAAGAATGAAGGCTCTTACCAAGATGTTTCTAACACAAACACGCGTATCTAGAGCCCGAGCCCCTAGAGAGATCGTATTTCTGGAGGATTTTAAAAATGTTTCTTCATGACCGTGTTTATATAATATATTATTGTACTCCAAAAACAGACTATTAATCAAACTAAGTTCGATAGGAAAGCAAGAAGCCATAACGACACAACGTCGATCTATACGGCCGCGCTTGGCACAACAGCATCACGTCAAGCTATTGCTAAAAATTGCGAGTCAAATAATTTTTCAATGGAAATTCCGTACATACGTATAATTTACAATTTGAAAATTCCAATAGAATTGTTGAAAATAACCAACTCGATAACAAACAGTCGTGCATTTTTATGGAATTTATCAAGCCTCACTCCACCTTTCCCCCTATTATACACTCATTGTTCAACACTTCAATTCTGTAAGTCAATTGGAGTATTATAGCTAGGGTGACGTTAGTAAATTATACATACTGCATTGCGTCATTGATCTGCATATTTAAACGGATCCCAATCTCAAAATGTGCATCTATACTATACATGTATATTACATTTAAGTTTGCCTATTATTTAACCCACCCTAACCCCCACCCCCACCATTCCACTAGTAATATTATTTGGAAATGCACTTGAAATTATCTTGGACTACGAGCGGCCATTCAAAGATAGCGTGGAAAAATGTCTCTCTGTGTTTCGAATTATTTGAAGAACATCAAAAGTCAAACATATCTTATGTTAAAACATTTATTCTTACATTAGGAGTTTCATCGCATCTTGAATCAATTGGAACTGTGTTATTCAAATTCAAAACCAAGCATTGTTTCTCACGAGCAATCGAATAACGTTAAAACCACAATACTTCACCATAAGTACTCTCTAATTTTCCAAAATAAAATTACCTGCCGATAATCTCACTCAAAGTACTGTAGCTGCCTTACAACTCATCCAAAACAATCTCTATAAGTATTGTCCATTAGTGTGAAAAAATTCGTTCAATAGTTATAATTTATAACGTCGCTTCGACTTGTCAATTTTACCTATTACTCTGCTAAATTACCATAGGAAACCAATGCTTTACGAAGCTCTTTCGACAGTGATTATTACTGATAATTCGCTCTCTCACAGTCCCAATCACCATACAACATTTTACCTCTCAAAAATCCCCTTTGTCATTTATAAAAGAAAATGCAGGCCTGTCTATTTAACATTATTCTCTTTGTCTACATCATTAAACGTTTGTATCGGGTTTTTACAGCACAAAAATGCTATCGCTACTCGCTGACTCCGTAACGTCATGCGACGTCTAACTTTCCTTTGCATTTTTTTACCGAGGACTACATCTCCCCAGCTATAAAGCCGATTTCAGATTAACGAAGCAATGTATTGCGTCAAATTTAATTCGCAAATGAGGTTAACAATTCCTGATTTAAGCACCTAATTTATTTTTCATTTTTAGTGCAATTTAGTCAAATATACTTTAAACCATCTATATAAGCCGTAATTGTTGTAATAGTACCAAATCCCGACATGCTCCGTCCCCCATTTTAACAGTTTTTAAATCCTGAATAAATTTTAGATAATCCGAATATATGGAAGTTTCTCAATCGAATTCGTGGATTTCATGTTAATATATCCTACCACAATTGGTCTATGAATATGCACCGTTAAATAAAACTTAGTTAGTGACCAAAAGTCTACGCATTATTTGAACGGCCCTCGTAGTTATTTCTCTTCGATATTATACCAGTTGTTAAATTTTAACGTCGATAATATCACAAAGGAACGACACATACATGTAGTATATCTATAAATTCTAATAAGACTCACATCTGGCAGATTAAGAGGGGCCCATCGACACCGCCCCCACTGCTTGTTTAAACATATTTATGAACCGCGTTATAACCAAAATGAACTCCTAAGAGTACTTAAAACAGGGGTACGTTTTTTAACCACAAATGACCCTATATTAACTTCTTCTTACAACCTAAGAAGTCAAATGTCATTCTGTTTAGATTGATGATAGTGTATTGTCAAAGGAGAGGGAGATCTCTTGC
>CAJDSM010021201.1:18173-33365 GCA_903981925.1 Ostrea lurida
TACTTATAAATAGGCGAAATTAACATCATATCAAACGTAATCATGATAAAAAAAACCCCACACAAAGTCGAGTGTAGGGCAACATGGACCTCCGACAAAAGCGAATGCAGGATCAGGTGTCATGGAGGATTAAGCATCCTCTGCTGACTGGTCACACCTGCCGTAAGCCCTTAGTCGAAATAAAGTAAACGGGGTTACCTGTCGTCAAATCTACTAGTAAAATGACAGTCTAACAAAGGGTAAGAAACAAAACAGTCAACATATAAGTTCATTAGATAGGCGAAGGGACATATATAATGCTTATANTATAAGTTCATTAGATAGGCGAAGGGACATAATGCTTACGATTTGATAAAAATACATATTATTAAGGGGACAACAGACTAACTCCTGTGTTTTAGAAATGAATAAACATATCTTTTTAAAATGTGTTTTTTATGTTGTCATTAATTCTATAAATTTCAATGTGTTTTGTATACGACAATATATATAAGACAGATATTCTGTCCGTAAAGTTGAAAGGGATTTACATTCTAAGATAAAGTGATATTCGTCAGCTAATTAGCCAGTATTACAGAGTGTGCAATTTCTATCATCTGTTTGAATTTCAGATCACCTACATGTACCTACTTCTATGGGCAAATGGTGGTTTGTTGTTCTGAATTTGATGAGGGATTTCAACATATTTTTCGTAAAGAATGATTAAGTATTTCTCGAAACCAAAGTTTAGCTNAATTTGATGAGGGATTTCAACATATTTTTCGCAAAGAATGTTTAAGTATTTCTCGAAACTAAATTTTAGCCTGAAGATTTTTATAGATCTATTTGACCCTTTGACGAATCATATGCAATGTCACCTACAGAAATACGAAAGAACCGGCCGAAGCTGAATGCAGNCCCTTTGACGAATCATATGCAATGTCACCTAAATACAAAAGAACCGGCCGAAGCTGAATGCAAATTTCCAGACATGAATTATGAAGGACTGCTCCGAGATTCGGTGAAGGCGTCAGTCCAAAGAATCTCAGTCGAGATTAAGAGTCACAGATCTTTCGGATATGATCTAAAAGGGGAGGTCCCAAGTTGCTGACAGGCGTTGGCACGTTAATATCACTTGTTAGGTTTGTTACTGACTGTCTACAGAAATATGCGGGTTGTTCAATTCCACATAGAAGGCGAGGCGACTTGAACAACCCGGCATATTCCACCGTAAACAGACAGCAACAAACCTAATAAGTGTTATTTTTGTCGAGGACCAAATATTGACGGCATAGTATGGTGAAAAGTTAGTTTCAGTACTGAAAATGTTGCCGTATATATATTTTGCTAAGAAATTTAGATAGCATTCACGTGACGCGTTCCAACCAATGACTATGCGACATTCTAGTCCGAGGCAAATCAAATAACCATCACTGTTACGGCTCTATGTGCAAAGCTTATATTTCACCTAAAGTTGATGACGTCTCAGTGTGAATGAAAACACCTCGACGGAATAGAAAACAAACAACCAAACCAATTTGTCTCTTTCTCTGATGTATTATACTGCAAGTCTGGTGCAGTTGCACACGCATCTCTTCCCGCGCTGACTTCAAACGGCTCTGTATTCAACTGTGAATATATTTGTACACACTTGTTCGTCGGGCCAAAAATGTCTGTATGAAGTTCTCGTTTTTCTGTCAAATGAAAAACCGCCTTCATTCGAAAGAATTGATGAATTATTCGTTTGAACGAAAAACAGGAACGTTAACACTTGCTTATTTGCGGCTCGAGATGATCTTATCTTTGTGATTCACTACATTTTTCACACAGCGATCAACATATTAAACATAATTTTGAAACCAATTGAACCTTAAATTTTAGCCCGTTAGAGTCCATATTTGTGTAGCGAGAATGCGAGCGGATCAGTTTGTTGAAACAGATAAAGAAAAGACCACAGTAAGCGAAAGATTAATAGTCTGCTTGACACTAGTTAAAGGTGTAAGGCAAATTTGTTCTGTGTAGCTTTGTAATCACCCAACCCCTCCAAAAACGGTGCCTTTGGTTGCGTTTGTTGAATTTGCGCATGCTCAGTGACTGAACTTTTAGACTTCCCGTGTTGTGTATAGTGTTCGTTTAAATATGGTGGGTGTGAACGCAAGAAAGGATGGATGTTTAATGAACTTACCACATACGAAATGAAGCACCATATTAAAGATATTAATAACTTTGCGATTCAGTTTTCATCTAATCAAACTAACGTTAGGGAATCTGTCCAATCTTTTTAAAATATTTATGAAGACACGGATGCACACTTTGCTGAAGTTGACTTTAGAAAACACTTTTCTTTAAGTAAAGAAACATTTCAAGGAATTTGTTCGAGATATTGCATAGACCCGAAAGAGCCAAAGAAGAAATAACCAAAGGGAAGAAGCCATGTTTTGTAGACTTTTTTCATTGACACTGCACATTTCTGATACAAAATTCACACTACCGTCTTGTTTTTATACCCCGCTATCTTACAACTCTAGCCACTCCATCTAAACCGGGGAGCATACTCGCGTAACACGCGTATGACACTAGTGTCGAAAATTGGACATTTTATTTACAACTCTCGTGGCTCGTGTACATGAAGCTTAATCGAATGCACCCCACAATGACTATTTGCGGGACAAAAAGACAGTACAGAAATCACAGACCTTCAATAGTCTATAAGTGGTTAGTAGTAACAAAATTAAAACTATGCGCAGCCATGTCCCGTTTCCCCGAGTTTTGGGACATTTGAACAGAATCATCCTTCAGAAATTCTTGCATACAAAAACAAATTGCTATCCATGTCAGAAAGGTGGACCTTATCTATAAGAAGTATACCCTTGTTGGCCTTATGTAATTCTGGATACTTGATGTATTTTCTCCTTGACTTAAGCAAACAAGTAACCACATGACTGTTCACCCGAATTGTATTCTGTCCATACCAGTATGATCAACACCCCCACTTCTCCAATGGAGACGTGGAAGTATAGGTGATCAGATCAATGTTCTTAATGTTAACAATGCAGCTAATTTTACAAATACCCCCTACAGTGTGAAATGCTAGTCAGCTTCTTTATCCACTGGGATATTGTTACCCCCACAATGAATCACTAGCAGATGAGGTACATGTTTTACCTTCAGTAACGTTTTAAATTTTGAATACATCTCTTCTAAGGTCATGTTCCCTTTGCCTTGCGTTATTGCTGTCTCATCCCAAGTTAGCATAGCAAAATGCATGCTAAATTATTGAGGACCCAGTGATCCATATTCTTTGCACCTACAATATGAACAATGTATGAAGAATTACTCGTCTGTCTGCTAATTTCTTGCCCCAGATATCAAAAGCCATAGTTATTGGTACTAACTCAAGGAATGTAATGTCTTTAATGAGTTCTGACCCTACCCATTGTGTTAGCCAACGCATAAATGCACATTGCTTGCCTAGAATAACACCACAGTCCAATATTCTACATTCCCTGCGCTACAAATTAACAACCCCAATTCAAAATCATTAGTCCAATCCACTTATTTGTATGATGTGACTCTTATTAAAGCACTCTAAAAATATAAAGCAAGCTTCAATATCCGCCCTCATTTTTAACGCTTGTGTTGTGGTTTTGACAGTCCACAAGCAGCATCGTATAGTCTTCTAACAAAAACCATGCGGGATGGAATTGTCCAAATACAAAAATTCAACAAACCTGTAAGGGCTTGAAGCTTTTTCAGTGTGACCTTGCGTTTCGATAATTTATACAGTAATTGGGTCTGATATGCTGCTTCAGTTTGTCTCCTTAGGGTATATTAGTATTCGTATTGTCATATTGACAGTGTCATTTCTAAACCTAGAAAGACTAAATTGAATGTATGACTTTTTTCATGTGCAATAGGGACTCCTAAATCAGAGAGCTTAATATTGACATAAGCCTATCACAATCTCTACCTGTAACAAGTAAATAATCCAAATAATGAACCACATCAACACTCTTTGCTTGCTGTTTTACATGTAGCACCCACTCCTGGAATGTTGAAAATCATTTAAATTTGGCGCAGCTTACTGAATAGCCAATGGGTCAACACTTACATGTGTCTACAAATATCATTCCGTGAATTTTAAAGCATCGGATTTGTTGACCTGTAACATCCTAAAAGCATTCTTTATATCTAGCCGTGTTACGAGGGCTCCTGGACCAAACCTTGCAATCATGTCCAATGCTTAATCAAAAGATGAGTACTTAACCGTACAATATCTTTTGTCTATAAAATCATTGACACTAGTTCCTGGGGAGAGGGAGAAAAATGATGGATTAATCTGTATGAGTCCCTCTTCTTTGGTACCAAACCCAGTGGGGACAACCTAAGGTTTTGAATAGGGTTGTTCAAATGGCCCTGCAACTCTACCCAAGGAAATTTCCCATTACTAAATGAAATGCTTTAAAATTTAAGATTTTACAATCAGTGGCAATACGTGATCCTTCACAACGAAGTTTGGAACCGAAAGTAAACTCTGCAACAATTCCAAGGCCATCAAGCCGAGTGGGTAATTGGCCAATAACTTGCTCAACTTGCAGACATTATCTGGACGTTACGCAATATCACTGAGGTCTAAATGACTGGGCACGAGGGGCTCTACTAGTTGAGTTTGGTTAGCTGAATCTCTTATATGTGGCTGAGGTCGTCAGGTTGCTTGCATACCCCCAAACCTAGAATTTACACTAGAGTTTGAGAATGTCTGATGCCAAATGTAAGGGTGATTTTGTGAACATGGTATGAATTCATGTTTATATCGGCTCTAGGGCTTGCTACATTGCCCATTGTAATTAAAATCATAAAACTTTAAAAGCATGGTCGGGGGGGTTGGGGTTCTTAGTGGACGGTGTACTATACATGCACAAGAGCCACAGAATGGGCGGGGTTAGCCTCTTTCTTCAACCTAAATTAATTGTATGTCATAATCATGTCACCCTAAGGTCTGGTCTCTATCCCAACCTAAAATCATGGATGTTTTTAGATAATTGCCATATATAGAGGCATATAGATAAGAAAAGGCATCATTCCAAACCTGTATGTCGAATGGCCCTCTGGTTTTGTGACGGGGGGGGGGGGGGCAGAAGTATTTGGTTTTTAATCCACATGAATTTCCAACCTCGATATATTGACCATTTCAATCGGGTTTTGTTCGCGTATCGCAAATTTTGCGAAAATACCTCCAAACAGTGTTGTTTTTTATTTGCGTAGTCACTTTGATAAAAGTATTAAACCCCGAGTGGTTAAATAACATTAACTTCGCCTTCCCAACGTTCCCACTACACAACCAGTGTTCGGCGTCTTAGCAGCATATATCAAGTCACCGCTCCCTTCCTTCATATCTAATTAATCTTTTCTTGATAGTAGTATCAAAGGGAAAATTTGGACTGAAAACTTTTTATCCGTACGCGCATTGATGAAGTTTTCTGTCCAACTTCCCCTTTGATAATTATAAGATTCTTTTTTTATAACAATGTAGATAATGGTGCAACATTTGTGTCGTCATAACCTGATTATGTGTCGAAGATGGTAAATTTCATTGGATCATACAATCGCCCATGAAGCGATTCAGAGTTCAAATATCCAACCCCCAGAGTGTCGAGGGTTAGTGAGAAAAGTTGTTTTTCACATAAACTTCACTTCTGGAGATGGGATGATCCAAACAAACATTTTAGCGACCATCCATAAAGTTAATTTGGTAAAATTTAAAAAAAAAATCATTCGTCGAATTAAGAACTCATAAATCCATCCGTTTATTATTTCATATATATATATATTTGCACGTCCTAGTACACTTCTGTGTATATATATAAAATATGTTTAAAGTTCTTGGACACACTTTTGGATATTTTATGTACATGCACAAATACAATGTATCAAGAGAGACAATTCATATCGCAAAATGGTATGTTGGCAATAGACCCATGGCGTTTCTTCAAAGTCAATAAGTGTATTTCTAAATGTCTTCGACAGGACTAGTAAACCCGCTAGTTCTTATCTTGTTAACCTATACTAAAATATGTACATAGTGTCTGCGGAACTGTACAGTGGCTCGCTGGTTTAATCAGCCACGTTATTCTGACGCATCGCACCAATCTTTCAATTTATTAGTTTTTCCAAACCATTTGCAATGCAAAGCTGCTGAAATTATGCTGTTGTTCTGTCCTCTCCAGAGACCAAAATCAAGCTGCAATAGAATGTGTACGTACATTTCTTGGAATTACAATTTAATCAACATAAAAATATGATCAAACTTAGACTCAAGTTCAGTGCGTTAGAGATACCATGCCAATGGCCGACAATGTACATCAACTTGGGAGGAGTGTTCAAAGCTGTTCAAGATTTCAAAGGGTGCACTCAGTTTGCTAACATTGCCATCATTTTCCTTGTCATCGGGACTTGTGTAGAAGCTTTTCATTATTTTCTAAAGTTATTTTCAGAATGGGTCCTTATTATAAGTTATCATTTTCTTGGCCATGTTTCTAAAGCATGATACGAAAAGTATTCTTGTGAGCATGCATGCATGCCTGTTATTTCGAGGGAAAAGTGCTATACTCGAACAAAGGTATACATGTACCATTTCCCTATATATATGAGTTATCTCAACAACAACAAAAAAAGTAAAAACAACAACAAAAACCAACCAAACAAAAAAACAAAAAAACCACCCACCCACCCACCCCAAAAAAACCCCCAAAAAAACAACACAACCCCCCAAACAAACACCCCAAAATGGCAACAATTGCTACATTATGAATAGTTGAATACATATTAGAAATGTTATTTCGCGAAATCTTTTTTCCCCCGCAATGAACAAGCACAGAGGAAATCTTTTCAACATTTAGTTGTGAAGAAGAATTTTCTGAAGAATGTTTTCAGATAAGTGAAAGCATTATGGATGAGATTATTACCAAATTAGAATTGGATTCCAAGTCTACCTTATGTGCTGGCCAAGTCATGTTCAATAACACAGCAATGAATTTGAAAAGAGCAGTGATAAAATCATCAAAAAGCAAGTTTTTTGAACATGAGGAATATATTGAAGCTGGGGAAGACCTTGACGGCGGGAGATGAAAATGAGTTTAGCTTTGGAGCCAGACAAGTTTGAAAACAAAACAATAAACTTGCCATTCAGACAGAGTTCATAACTGAAATCAAGAGAAAAGTCAGGGACATTGTCTACACCAAGGAAAGAGTCTGTATTTCCCAGAGCATTCCAGTTCTGATTGAAAGTATTGCGAACAGAGATGAGGAAGCGCTTCTTTGACCAAGCAGTAACATTTTCATCTGGTGACATTGATCCAGTAACATTGTCGTCTGGTAACATTGATCCAGTTGATGACCAAGCAGTAACATTGTTATCTGGAAACATTGATCCAGTTGATGCAGATAATGCGAGCAGCAATACCGAACAGCAACTGGAGTGGAGCACACGAGGTCAAATTGTATCTGTTGAAGATACTGTGTTAAAAATTCCTCATGAATATGGTACCCATACAATGGCTCCCTCAAAGACGGAAACAAGCTATGTATGGAGCGAACAAGCTTTGGAATGGACACATTTTCCAATCGTAGCTGCAAACAACATTCCCCAAATGACTGCAAAAGAACAAGTCAATAACACGATTGCTACTTTGAATGAAGACACTGGGGTAAAACATTGTGTTCTGAAAAAGAAACTGGTGGCAGTGAAACCTGTAGAAAATGGTTCTGTTCGTCCTCTGATACAGGCTAGGGAGATGGCAGAAAAGAAAATATCAAGTGGCAAGCAAAAGAAAAAGTTACACCTGTTGAGAAGGTATGCCTGAAAACAGTTAGAATGCATAAAGAAGTGAAATACCATTATTCACCTATTCAAATTGAAATTAAACAGGATAAACAAGACCGAATAGTAGACATCAAAGGCATTTCAATCCCAGGTCCGAAAAAAGAGGATGGTGATGATTTACTTGAGTCCCAAAGGAAACCATTGGTCACGGTGCAAACGGATAATGGATATGGTCTTATGGATGAAAGAAAATTATGGGATGGGAATGTTACAAAGCACACTAGAGAGGAAATTTGTGGCACAGTGACGAAATACACACAAATGTGTCGTTCAAATTGGAGTCAAGAAAACCCACAAATACCTCAACAGAAACTTGCACATGTGCGTAAAATATCGGGACTCTTTCAAAGAATTGAGAAATTTTGCGATGGCAAGACAGTACATCTCCAACAGGAGTACACTATTCATGAGAGACAGTGCAACATGCGTACCGATAGATTCTCTTTCTCTCCAGGAAATAACTGAAGAAATAATGAAATGGGAAGTTCTTCACTTCCTGCATGAAAGTATTCAATCTAAAACTACACCAATGATTTCAATGACTTACGGTGTATGCAAAGTTAAGAAATCAGAATCGAGTGGATACCATCATCCAGAGAAGGGAGCAGTATGGTACCTGGAAAGATTCGCAATGAATCACTGGTTACAGACCCAGAAACAAAGCACTGGAATGCCATAACAAGTCCAACGATCTACTGTAACAGTGGAGTACTGTCACATGGAGACGACCAACAAAAGGATATCTTCCACAAATAAAGAACACGAGCAAGATCAATCCTTCAGATACCGCACCAGTCATCAGAAAGTCATAACCCTTGCCAATTTCAACTATTCAAAGACAATTGTCGGAGGTGGAAAAAATTGTTTTACAGAAATATAAAAAGCTGTGATACGCAAGTCATCAAAGTGGAAAAAGTATGTGAGTTTTCCGAAGGGAGTCGATCAAATAATGTACCTAGGATAACCTACAAAATATCCCAACTAAATCCTATGTGAGGAAGGATGAGGGTGTGCAAACAAGTAGTTACATGAAAGGCAGATCTGGGAGATTCGACTTGAATAGGTACATAAAGAATAGAAGGGAAAATAAGATAATCAGAAAGAATTACGAAAGGCATATCGGTGATGAGTCATATTATCACACTGCAAAGATGTTAGCATTTCGAGCCATCGTCAATGCTAAATTAGAAATTTCTCGTGAGTTTCTTGAAGACTGTGCCAAGGAAAGGTCAGCTGAACCTGTAGTTCCTTTCAAAACTACTTTTGTGCCATCCTCAGGCTGTCATTCAAATACGATCCACCAAAAATACGTAACAATCGGTCAAAAGAAACACAAATTTCAAAGAAAACCAAATCACAAAGAAAATGGGATAGAGTAACAAACTAGTGGAGGGTGAATCATTAAAAGAGAAGATTGAGTGGGGTGACAAGTATCTCACGGAAAAACATTTAGCAAAAAATTATGGCGTTGATTTTGAGTCCACTCAAAGCCAGAGGAGACCAAAAGTATGGCGTGAAGAAGCCTCCAGGAGAAATATTCATTTCCCCAACTCTCCAATAGATCTGAAACAAAAACATGTTCATTCTAATGTCTGAAAATATCAATTCATTTCACGTTCCGTGATGTCTAATTTACTAGAGGTTTTTTAGAATCCACATTTGATTTACACCACTCCTGGCCTGAAAATTTAAGGTGAAGATAACGAGCGTTGATCAATCTCATAAGTTCTAAACGGAATACAAATCAAGAATTGGGCAAACACGGACTTGCTAGACATGGGATCAGGTGCCTAGGAGGAGTATGTAGGAGTAAAACATATGTTGTGGCACATAGCAGTCACTATTTTCGTGAGAAGCGAAGATAGGAGCTTGGTGGGTCCAGAATTTCTGTACCATTCCTTTGAGGAATGGTGCGTTAAACAAATCGTAGAAGTAAAGGAAATTCCTAATGTTCTCGTGTAATACACGGAAATTAAAATGACGTGAGAAAAGAATGGTCAATCACATTGCTCTCTACAGAGTATCACCATTACAGAAACTTCATAGACTCGCAAGTACATTGTACTGAACAATGCCGAAAATATGAATATCTAATTATTGTGGTGGATGGGGGCAGATTAAAGCTGAAGGTAACTACAGCCTTGATCGGTGGCGGAAGATACCCCCATCTTTGACGCTTTCTGTATATACAATTTGCCAAATTATCTGCTATTATAACTTTTTCTTGTCATATCATTGTAATTGTAGTTTTAAAAATTGTGGCAGTTTTGTAATGTCTTAGTAGTCACAATTCCTTAGCATAAATTGCGGTATTGTTTTAGATTGTTATATCTTTAACTGTTTTATACGATTTTTTGGCATAATACTTTGTCATTTATCAGTTAGATAAATGACCATTCTAATTCCTCAAACCATGTGTTGGGTTTAATTGTATCAAACAGAGCAACACCCTATCAGCTATCCATAGATATTGTGATGAACTTGCTTCCGGTAGCAGAAATGTGTTGACAGTGAACTGTGACTGAACTATCCAACCAGCAATTACGTTTATGTAAACCTTGTGTATGTATTTAACAGGTTGAAATCAATAAATATGACTACTACTTGATGGGTTTTCAAGCCCATTCAAATCACCACCCTGGAGACTAGGGTGTATCGCAAAAAAAAATGTACATGGAAATTTGAAAATTCAAACAGAAGGGCTATGGTTATCATATCAAATCACAAACATCCTCAGCTAATGTTCAAATCATGTTAATGTAGTGCAGATTCATATCTCATCAAATTAAGGCCCTTGGGGTAGGGCTTTGCTAAGATGGGGATTCAAAGTTTTTAAATAAGAATATACAGGAAATTAAAACAGATATTTTTAAGACTCACAGCGTCACTTAATATGCGAACATTCCCAAGTTGATTCCACTGAATTAATAAGGTGAACGGATCGAAAAGACTGATTTTAATCTGATTGTTCAGAAACAATATAATTTCCAATCTACAAACCCAGATTACAAGACTCAAACTACGGTTTATATATTCTTATGAGGTATATGAATGAGAGCCGGTGTTTCCCATTATGTCACACCAGCGATCCACTACCCGTCTTTACGATCCATGAGCATATTTTCTTTCTCCGTGATTAACTGCCTCATGCCATAAGTGTTGACAAAATGAAAACGAGATACGAAATTTTATGCATTATATTTTTTTTTTCCACGCATCATATTCATCCCCATCATCGATCAACGCTGACTGTAAGACTATATTCAATTATTTATGTACTCGTTAGCGTATCAATTGGTATTAGTCAATTAGCAAAAGACAAGGTGTCTAACGTTGCTGATTTTTGTTTTGTGTTATGTCAAAGTGTCCCTGGACCGACAAGTTTATGTTAAACAAATCGAGCTGACATTGACTTGTTAAAGAGGAACAAAACCTTTATTTTCATGGGATCGATCTGGGTACGAGGGCAATATTCAGTGTATCAATGGCTTATCTGATTTGATTTTTAGGTCACCTGAGTAAACTCACGGTGACCTATTGCAATTGGTCTTCGTCCGTCGTCGTCCGTCGTGCGTCGTGCGTCGTCCGTCGTCCGTTAACAATTGAAATTCTTAACTTCTTCTTGATAACTACCAGTCCAATTCTTTTCAAAATTGGTATGAAGCATCTTTGGGACAAGGGGCACAATAATTGTAAATTTCAGGTCTCTTGCACCCCTGGGGCCTTGGGGGCGGGGCAAAAACTGCCCAAAAGTGACCAATTTTCAAAAAATATTCTTCTTAACAACCGCACGTGTCTGAGAGAAACCAAATGCATAGTGATGTAGAGGCAGGAAGGCCTTTACCCAAATTGTAATTTGGTGATCCCCGGGGTAGGGGTTCTGACCCCAGGGCGGGGCCAACTTGTACATAGTGTTTATATTGTAAAACATTTGAAAAGCATCTTCTTTAATGCTATTGATATTAATGTGACGCTAAATGGATATTTTAAATGATAGGGAGCCTTTTATCAAAATTGTAAATTTCATGATCCTAGGGGTAGGGGTTTTAGTATTAGGGTGGGGCCAAAATGGTCGTTGATGAAATGTGTTAACAATTGAACATTTTTAACTTCTTCTTGAAACCACCAGTCCAATTCTTTTCAAATTTGATATGAAGCATCTTTGGGACAAGGGGCACATAAATTGTAAATTTCAGGTCTCTTGCACTCCTGGGGCCTTGGGGCGGGGCAAAAACTGCCCAAAAATGACCAATTTTCAAAAATCTTCTTCTTAACAACCGCACGTGTCTGAGAGAACCAAAATGCATAGTGATGTAGAGCAGGAAGGCCTTTACCAAAAATTGTTTAATTTGGTGATCCCCGGGTAGAGGTTCTGACCCCAGGGCGGGCAAACTTGGTACATAGTGTTTATATGTAAAACATTTTAAAAGCATCTTCTTTAATGCTATTGATTAATGTGACGCTAAATGGATTTTAAATGAATAGGGAGCCTTTTATCAAAATTGTAAATTTCATGATCCTAGGGGTAGGGGTTTTAGTATTAGGGTGGGGCCAAAATGGTCGTTGATGAAATGTGTTAACAATTGAACATTTTTAACTTCTTCTTGATACCACCAGTCCAATTCTTTTCAAATTTGGTATGAAGCATCTTTGGGACAAGGGCACATAAATTGTAAATTTCAGGTCTCTTGCACCCCTGGGCCTTGGGGGCGGGGCCAAAAAGTGACCAATTTTCAAAAATCTTCTTCTTAACAACCGCACGTGTCTGAGAGAAACCAAAATGCTATAGTGATGTAGAGCAGGAAGGCCTTTACCAAAAATGTTAATTTGGTGATCCCCGGGGTAGAGGTTCTGACCCCAGGGCGGGGCCAAACTTGGTACATAGTGTTTTATGTAAAACATTTGAAAAGCATCTTCTTTAATGCTATTGATATTAATGTGAAGCTAAATGGATATTTTAATAGAATAGGGAGCCTTTTATCAAAATTGTAAAATTTCATGATCCTATGGGTAGGGGTTTTAGTATTGAGGGGGCCAAAAAGGTCGTTGATGAAATGGTTAACAATTGAACATTTTTTAACTTTTCTTGATAACCACCAGTCCTTTTTCAAATTTGGTATGAAGCATCTTTGGGACAAGGGCACATAAATTGTTTTCAGGTCTCTTGCACCCCTCGGATCTTGGGGGCGGGGAAAAAATCCAAAAGTACCAATTCAAAACTCTTCTTCTTAACAACCGCACATGTCTGAGAGAAACCAAACATAGTGATGTAGAGCAGGAAGCCTTACCAAAATTGTAATTTGGTGATCGGGGGTAGGGTTTGACCTGGGAGGGAGAGGGGGGGGGCAAACTTCATGTAAAATATAGTTTTATGTAAAACATTTGAAAGGCATCTTTTTCAATGCTATTGATAATTAATGTGAAAGTAATATAATATTTGGATAGAAGGGGCCTCTTTTATCATAATTATACCCCCTGCAACAAGTTGGGGGGGGGTGTTGGGGTGTTACTGGAATCAGGTTGTCTGTCTCCGTCTGTAGACAGAATGGTCCCAGACTTTCCACACTAGAGTCACCATATCATGCATATGGTCTACCCATGGGACAAAGGTGTTTCCTATTGAATTTGGGGTCAAACGTGCAAAGGTCAAGCACACTGGACATCGAAGTAGCGATATTGTGTCTGGGCTCCAGCATTATCCATTCTGCCTAGAGTCACTATATCTACATATGGACTACTCATGGGACAGATATATGGGGTCAAAAGCATCAGTGCAATGACATCAAAGTAGCAATATGGTTTCCGGGTCTCAGAGCATTATCCTTCTACCTAGAGTCACTATTTCATACATATATACTACTCATGAGATGAAGATGTTTTTTATTGTATTTTGGGTCAAAAGGTCAAAGGTCAAGCTCACTGGACATTAAAGTAGCAATATGGTTTTCATTAAAATCTTTTGAATAATCTGTTGGAAATTGAAATGATAATCTTCTTGTTATATGAATAGGGATTTGCATTATATTGAAAGATAATTAAACATGGAATGAAATACTCTGCATTTGAGACTTAAGAAATGCATATATGAGATTCCTGGTGGGCTATGAAAACTCAGTGACCGCATAAGGCCTGTGGGCCTCTTGTTTGATGCTGCCATGATTACGGTGCCGCCATGAACGGGTTTAATTTTATGATACTGTCATGAACAGCTTCTGTTGCCAATGACAACCTTACTAAGCTTGACATTTAAAATCTTTTGCAGATATACCAATCAATGGGGTTTACCGCTCGTTATGGATTTAGCCCGTCATAATTTTAAAGCTGCTTTAGGATTAATTGAAAATAAGTTCATTAATGAATTATACTACAGTGAACTAGACGATTTATCATCATTTAGAATAAACGAATAATGGTAGAAATGAACGTTTTATAGATTTTTACGTGGGACTATTTGTCTCTGTTAATCATGATTAAACCATCGAAAATTTGTTACAGCTAAACCCTGGGAAATTAGTCATGGTTAAACTATGGGAATTTGGTCACGGTTAAAATATGGGACATCGGTCACAGGTACATGTAAATATGGGTTATCGCTGAAAGTTCAACAATGGGGAAGTCAACTATGGCAAGTTGGTCACAGTTAAATTACGGGACGATGGCATGAATGTAGCATCGTAATATTAGAGGAGGCGGGAGGGGGCAGCCGGGGGTAAAGTTGATCCAACAACTCTCTAAATTTCTTGATTTACGAATAACACAAAATAAATTTTCATTTTAATTTCCAAATCCTAACCATTCAGTACTACTATAAACAAGACGTGTTTGTGAAACACTGATACCCCCGGATTCCACATGCCAGTGGAAGGGGCTTGCCAAAAAGATTATGCATGTGAAATTATTTACCATTCAAAAGTTATGGTTAAAGTTTTTGAAAAGTAGGTCAAACTTCAAGGTCAGGGTCTGGAGGTCAAAAATGTTGGTACCAGTAGAAAGGGCTTGTCATAAGGAATACACATATGTAATATGAAAGTCCTATCACTTACCACTCAAAAGTTATGGCCAATGTTAAAGTTTTTGAAAAGTAAGTCAAACTTCAAGGTCAAAAGGTCAAAAATGTTGGTACCAGTAAAAAGAGCTTGTCATAAGAACCACACATATGTAATAGGAAAGTCCTACCACTTACCAAGCAAGCGTTATGACCAATGTTAAAGTTTTTGAAAAGTAGGTCAAACTTCAAGGTCAAGGTCAGGAGGTCAAAAATGTTGGCATCAGTAGAAAGGGGTTGTCATAAAGAACACATTTGTGAAATATAAAAGTCCTATCACTTGCCA
>CAJDSM010021201.1:33390-46213 GCA_903981925.1 Ostrea lurida
TTCAAAAGTTATGGCCAATGTTAAAGTTTTTGAAAAGTAGGTCAAACTTTAAGGTCAAGGTCAGGAGGTCAAAAATTTTGAAACCAGTAGAACGGGCTGTCATAAGGAACACACATGTGTATATATGAAATTGAGACCCATCACTTGCCATTCAAAAGTTATGGCCAATGGTTAAAGTTTTTGCGACAAACAGACAAACGGACAAACATCGTGACGGACAGAAAAAAACTATATGCCTCCGAATCGAAGATTCCGGGGCATAAAATGATGAGGGGATGAGAGTAACCAGTCAATATATCATAGTAACTAATGTATATAGGACGTAATTATATTTTGGAATTCATCCGATTTCAATATTTCAAATATAACAATAATATAAATCATATACCGGTACCAATTTTGATGCAACAGATGCGCATTTCGACAAATGATGTCTCTTCAGTGATGCTCAAACCGAAATGTTGGAAAAGTAAAACTTCATAAAAGTGAACAATGTAGTGCCAAAGACTTCGAAGGATCAGAGCTATGCCTGAGGGAGATAATCCTTAATTTTTGATATGAATTTCTAATTTTACTATTGCAATTAAATACATATCCGTGTTTCAAGCTAGTAACATAGTACATAGCAACTGGGCTGTAGAGACCCTCGGGGACAAACAGTCCACCAGCAGAGGCCTCGACCCAGGGTCATAATATAAATCATATACGGTACCAATTTTGATGCACCAGATGCGCATTTCGACAAATGGTTCTCTTCAGTGATGCTCAAACCGAAATGTTGGAAATCCGATCATTCTTTCTTTGAATATAAAACCAACCAGAATGTAGATAATCAAATCCACCAAGTAACTCATTATGGGCCTCATATGGTAAAAAATATTCACATGATAAAAGGGACGTAATTACTGATTCTGGAATGTATAAGCTTTTGCAGTCAGAGGGTACCCAGGGGAATTTAAAAAAAAAAAAAAAATAAGAAATCAGAAAATTCACTTGTTGATACTGAACAACCATCTCACGGGAAAGTATATATTTTTTGATGGCCAGGATGTGGGGCTCTTCTGTAATACATATATCACGGGAATACACGCATGTGCCTCATCTTTGTTAATGTCATAATAACCATCTGTTCTCAAATTCAGTTTGAACAGTTCAAACGAAAATACTAAGTAGTCTGATGTGCGTGTATATTTTCATGGAATTCCACATCGGTGATATTTCATGGAATTCCACATCGTGTATATTTCATGGAATTCCACAACTTACTTCCTACTGATTTTTGAACTGGTTTACTGAGTACATAATGTTCAGTGCAATCTAATGTAATACTGTCACAGTTTGGCATCTATGTTATACTGATGAAATTAAAGAATTCTAACATGTTTTGTGTTGATAGGAATTCCATATAATATCTTAATGACGAGTCCAAAATGCTTGTAATTAACAGTAACTCTCCCACGTGGAAAAATGATTTATTTAAAATACTGGCAGACAATCCTTTGTTTGCTAATGTCAAGAACAATGTACGAGATAATGTGTGTCATATGTTTCATTGAGGCAATATTTTCATGTATAATTCATGTAAATGGTTGTCGTTTGTTCCATAAAGAAACAATCGATAGTTTGTTGAACGTATATATGTAGAAAAAGTCCGTTATCGACAGCGACATGAGCGGTAATAAAGTAATTAAAAATGTATCAGTCTGAGATCCGCTAACATTTAATTAGAGAAGATCATGAAATCAATGCATATACCGAAATGTTTAAAAATCTATACGTTTAGAATGCAGTGTTCGATACTGACATAACGCAGCTCATCCCATATCACAGAACGTTCAGGAAACCCATTGCAAAGGAATCAAAGTCCTCTAGAAAGCATATTACGTTCCATCGACACGTGCAATCATTCATCGCTTGATCATGAGAATAGTTTCCCATTGCTACATTGCCCTATTTCTCTACATGATTGACTGTAGAACAATGCGTTGTCGTTTTATGTGCTTTGAACGAGCTCTTGACGTTTTGTCTGGCTGCTCATTTGATTCTGTATCATAAGAAAGATTAGACGCTTTCACGGTGTCACTGAAGGGACGATTTTTCGAAGACAAAATGAGTAGCTACTTTTCAACTTCGTTGCATATTTTCACAAGTTTTTGAAAGTTATTCTCGATTGGATAATTCACAGAGCTCGTCAATGCACTGACTAGTTTGGTTTTTGAGATGCCGCACAAGTCACTGGCATCCACATTACTTCTTCTTGTCAATTCAATCTTTTGAAATTTGGCGCCCTTTTTGTTGAATTTACTTTGCTCCATTAAGAACGGTTTACTTTCCTTTGTACCTTGGTTTTAGGTTTTCTATTCGAATCTTCTTTCTTGATACGGATCAAGTTAGTCCCTCTTTGTTGAGTTTGTCTCTTTCTCTATTGTTCTCTTCTCTTTCTTTTTCGGCAAATCTAACATTTCTATCTGTTAGTAAAGTATTTGCCGAGTTTCTTCTTTGGTCCTTCATTATGCCACTAGGTAACGGTTGTTTGAACAGATGGCAGGTAACTGGGAATCGGAGTGTTGTTTCGACTCGTGTTTTGGGGAAATACTGTTTTCATCACGGTCATCAACAGGCAAATCTCTTAGTTCCTGACATGAAACGAATGCCCATTGGGATTTTGTCTGTCTTTTGAAACTGCGCCTTGTTGAACTTGGTTGAAAACCGCACTCTGGGACTTGGTTCTGGTGTTTTTGAACTGTGATAGCAGGTAGTGTCGTTCACTTCCTCTCGAGACATGATGCTACCATGTTTGGCGGAGCCGAGGCGTCTTCGCGCCTTTCATCGTCATGAAAGGTCTTTGGTGAGTTTGGTTAAACTAATGGAAAAGGACCGTCTGCTAAGAAAACTGCTGTTTCATATCTGGAGGAATGCTTTGCAAGAAACGTTGAGTTTTGATGAGGTAAAGTTCTTGGTTTCTTTCGTCCATGTACGCTTTTCGGTCTTGTAATTCCTGATATTGGCGTTTTCGCTGTTTCTCATACCGCTGTCGATCTTTTTCGCAGCGCATGGAGAGAGACTTGTTTTTCTTGAACAACAACTGGGGTTTTTCTTGGGTTCCAGCATCACCTCTACATTCAGGGCTCCGGTCCTGCCATGTCAGGTCTTGTGTCTTTAGTAGAATAGTGACATATCTAAAACGAAAAGAATATTGTCAAAGTGTGGAGTTTAATGGGTGTTTCTTCTTTGCTACATTATTTACCTGAGCATCAACTAGACTCTGAATGGAATTTTTATGAAAGTTTTATCAATATTATTTCTGTATACTAGTATGTAATATTAATCAAATTAAATGTAAGAAATATAATCAAAATAGAAGTCCTACTCAGAAATCGCATCGAAAAAGTATTCTTGTTCAAAACTTCAAATCAGTGCATCCTTTCTTCACGGTAATACTAAATTGTCATAGATTAAAATATTGTATAGCAAGTCGAAATCAAACGGTGCCCACTGACTCAACGCAATACTCCTTCACATCAATTAGGTGGAATCGGTACTTTAATCAGGTAATATGGCGTGTTATTACCATAACTACTTATTATTTACATGAATGCGATTTCCTAAAATCTTACCATATTGGAGAATAAGATCGAGTGGTGCCAAAAATTGAAAGGGGAGTTGGTACATAACACCTTTCTTCAGGTGGAAAAGGTTTTATCTTTTAGGATTACATTGAATGGTTTAAAGGTTTGTTTCACGGGATTAATAATCTTGAAAGAAATCATAATCGTATGCTTTTTGAATACGAATTCGTATTAGCCCAGTGAATGATACACGTGTCAGTGAGATAAACAATTGTTTTAGGGAGTATGATGTCGCGTTTTTCTAGGCCATTAGGAATTAGGCCAGTCCCACATTATTTGTTTGATCTGGAATATTTTTATTGTTGATAAATTTGAATCATTTTGAATGTGAGGATCAAGTTTTACCAAGAGAATTACAAAAAAAAAAACCTTTCTAAAGTTTGGAGCTACAAAACCATCTTTTCTGTCGATTAAGCAGATGGAGTAACATTCAAAAAAATGAAGCTTAAATTGTAAATTATGCAATTGTAACCTAATTTCTTTTTTGTTTCTCAACCCTTTATTGTATATATGTCAATAAAAAGGCAAAGATAACAGTGATCAATCTCGTAAGTCTCCTGGATACACCAGAAGTGGCATCAGTTACCTAGGAGAAAGCATCCCCTGTCTACCGTCACACCCACCGTGAACCCATTGTTGATCAGGTGAACGGAGTAATCCGTAGGCACAAAATCGGTGTATAAAAGAACGCCTTAACAATATGTTTCACGTACTTCAAGTACTATTCCACTGTTTGACGTGAAATAAACTGAACTATTGATAGTATCGTTACTATTGATATAGTCTTACTAGTATCGTTGATTAAAAAAGTGAAATTTTACTTCTTTTGCATAATGCATTTTAAATTTGTTGTATCAATTATTATGCATCATATTCAAACAGTAGTAGTGTCAAAATATTTCTTGATAAATGCATCGTGCATAATTCATCCAATACAGGCTGCAAAGAATGCATGCGTTTGAATGAGCTAATTTGTCAGGTTTAGACAATGGTTTTTATCAAATCAATGCTTTTAAAATAACACTGGAATTTTATTCATCAACATAGACAATACATTAAAGAAAACTGCATTAAAACACAACTGGGTTCTCATTTTGATTCAATCGGATTTGAATGTTCTGGGTTAAATACTTCTTCTGCAATATAATAATAAGGCTTCCGAAGTTGGCTCTCGCGGGGCATGGGTGTGCCATAGGTGTACTCTATCCAGTTCTTGTCGGGGTTCAGAAAAAACAATTTTTTGACTGATAGCATTCCCACTCCTCTCCACACCAACAGCAAACCACCTTTTCGATGCAAGCGCACCAAAGACGCCGTCTGTTGAAAATACTTCATGCACGTAATCGAACACATTTGGTGTCTCCCTTATCGGACATTTCTAAAATAGATCCATCGGTAACATACAATATAAATATGCTTGTCACAGACAACTGTTTTTGATAATTTACACGGAGATGAGGAAAAGGAAATGACCGAACTCGTGTAAAGTCTTGTGTCGAAGCACTGAATGGCATTTGATTCCTTGTCGTCTGCAAGGATCCCGCCATAACGTAAATTTTCTCCTTGGATACAGCCGCTGACATGGAACGTACCGCATGGACGATATCACTGCTTTCCTCCAAAGGTCGCGCATTGATGAGATACTCTTTCTACGCGAAGAAAGTGTACGCTTGTTCTCATCTTTAATTGTTGTCGTCATATCTCCAATGACAAATATACTCTCGCATACGGCCACCATTACGTGTCTTCTTCTGGCCTTGAACTGGTGAGGTGCACCTATACCAATCATTATTTTCTGCGCGGTATCGAAGTAGACAATCTAGTTTCTGAGAACCCCAGAAACGAAAATAATCATTGCCGTAGACAATGGACGCAAACTCTCGCGAGTTGAATAGGTATAGGCGAGACAAAGAACCATTTGCCTGGACAAAACTGTACGCCAACATATCAACCACTTTTTCTCCAACTGCATTATATCCCCAAAGAACGATCAGCACATCTTCAACAGAAGCATACTTCCGGAAGGCCACGCGAGGGGAATTGAAGTCCCATCTTCTAGAAGGCAACATTTGATATTGGATCGCCTCTTTGACGATTTCTCGACAACGCAAGTTTTCGTTCACGATATCAAGAGTTTCCACCTCATGAAGAAGTATTCAGAACCAAGTTAATGGAAGTCTAAGATATCAAAGAGATGGATCGCATCTTGCTTTTCTACCTCGGTGTCGGCCCGATCTCCCTTGTCAGGGGATGAGAGTAACCAGTCAATATATCATAGTAACTAATGTATATAGGACGTAATTATATTTGGAATTCATCCGATTTCAATATTTCAAATATAACAATAATATAAATCATATACGGTACGAATTTTATGCAACAGATGCGCATTTCGACAAATGATGTCTCTTCAGTGATGCTCAAACCGAAATGTTGGAAAAGTAAAACTTCATAAAAGTGAACAATGTAGTGCCAAAGACTTCGAAGGATCAGAGCTATGCCTGAGGGAGATAATCCTTAATTTTGATATGAATTTCTAATTTTACTATTGCAATTAATAACATATCCGTGTTTCAAGCTAGTAACATAGTACATAGCAACTGGGCTGTAGAGACCCTCGGGGACAAACAGTCCACCAGCAGAGGCCTCGACCCAGGGGTCATAATATAAATCATATACGGTACCAATTTTGATGCACCAGATGCGCATTTCGACAAATGGTGTCTCTTCAGTGATGCTCAAACCGAAATGTTGGAAATCCGGATCATTCTTTCTTTGAATATAAAACCAACCAGAATGTAGATAATCAAATCCACCAAGTAAACTCATTATGGGCCTCATATGGTAAAAATATTCACATGATAAAAGGGACGTAATTACTGATTCTGGAATGTATAAGCTTTTGCAGTCAGAGGGTACCCCAGGGGAATTTAAAAAAAAAAAATAAGAAATCAGAAAATTCACTTTGTTGATACTGAACAACCATCTCACGGGAAAGTAATATTTTTTGATGGCCAGGATGTGGGGCTCTTCTGTAGATACATATATCACGGGAATACACGCATGTGCCTCATCTTTGTTAATGTCATAATAACCATCTGTTCTCAAATTCAGTTTGAACAGTTCAAACGAAATACTAAGTAGTCTGATGTGCGTGTATATTTCATGGAATTCCACATCGTGTATATTTCATGGAATTCCACATCGTGTATATTTCATGGAATTCCACAACTTACTTCCTACTGATTTTTGAACTGGGTTACTGAGTACATAATGTTCAGTGCAATCTAATGTAATACTGTCACAGTTTGGCATCTATGTTATACTGATGAAATTAAAGAATTCTAACATGTTTTGTGTGATAGGAATTCCATATAATATCTTAATGACGAGTCCAAAATGCTTGTAATTAACAGTAACTCTCCCACGTGGAAAATGATTTATTTAAAATACTGGCAGACAATCCTTTGTTTGCTAATGTCAAGAACAATGTACGAGATAATGTGTGTCATATGTTTCATTGAGGCAATATTTTCATGTATAATTCATGTAAATGGTTGTCGTTTGTTCCATAAAGAAACAATCGATAGTTTGTTGAACGTATATATGTAGAAAAAGTCCGTTATCGACAGCGACATGAGCGGTATAAAGTAATTAAAAATGTATCAGTCTGAGATCCGCTAACATTTAATTAGAGAAGATCATGAAATCAATGCATATACCGAAATGTTTAAAAATCTATACGTTTAGAATGCAGTGTTCGATACTGACATAACGCAGCTCATCCCATATCACAGAACGTTCAGGAAACCCATTGCAAAGGAATCAAAGTCCTCTAGAAAGCATATTACGTTCCATCGACACGTGCAATCATTCATCGCTTGATCATGAGAATGGTTTCCCATTTGCTACATTGCCCTATTCTCTCTACATGGTTGACTGTAGAACAATGCGTTGTCGTTTTATGTGCTTTGAACGAGCTCTTGACGTTTTGTCTGGCTGCTCATTTGATTCTGTATCATAAGAAAGGATCTAGACGCTTTCACGGTGTCCACTGAAGGGACGATTTTCGAAGACAAATGAGTAGCTACTTTCAACTTCGTTGCATATTTCACAAGTTTTTGAAAGTTATCTCGATTGGATAATTCACAGAGCTCGTCAAATGCACTGACTAGTTTGGTTTTTGAGATGCCGCACAAGTCACTGGCATCCACATTACTTCTTCTTGTCAATTCAATCTTTGAAATTGGCGCCCTTTTGTTGAATTTACTTTGCTCCATTAAGAACGTGTTTACTTTCCTTTGTACCCTTGGTTTTAGGTTTTCTATTCGAATCTTCTCTTCTTGATACGGATCAGTTAGTCCCTCTTTGTTGAGTTTGTTCTCTTCTCTATTGTTCTCTTCTCTTTCTTTTTCGGCAAATCTAACATTTCTATCTGTTAGTAAAGTATTTGCCGAGTTTCTTCTTTGGTCCTTCATTATGCCACTAGGTAACGGTTGTTGAACAGATGGCAGGTAACTGGGAATCGGAGTGTTGTTTCGACTCGTGTTTTGGGAAATACTGTTTTCATCACGGTCATCAACAGGCAAATCTCTTAGTTCCTGACATGAACGAATGCCCATTGGGGATTTTGTCTGTCTTTGAAACTGCGCCTTTGAACTTGGTTGAAACCGCACTCTGGGACTTGGTTCTGGTGTTTGAACTGTGATAGCAGGTAGTGTCGTCACTTCCTCTCGAGACATGATGCCTACCATGTTTGGCGGAGCCGAGGCTCTCGCGCTTTCATCGTCATGAAAGTCTTTGGTGAGTTTGGTTAAACTAATGGAAAAGGACCGTCTGCTAAGAAACTGCTGTTTCATATCTGGAGGAATGCTTTGCAAGAAACGTTGAGTTTTGATGAGGTAAAGTTCTTGGTTTCTTTCGTCCATGTACCGCTTTTCGGTCTTGTAATTCCTGATATTGGCGTTTCGCTGTTTCTCATACCGCTGTCGATCTTTTTCGCAGCGCATGGAGAGAGACTTGTTTTTCTTGAACAACAACTGGGTTTTCTTGGGTTCCAGCATCACCTCTACATTCAGGGCTCGGTCCTGCCATGTCAGGTCTTGTGTCTTTAGTAGAAATAGTGACATATCTAAAACGAAAAGAATATTGTCAAAGTGTGGAGTTTAATGGGTGTTTCTTCTTTGCTACATTATTTACCTGAGCATCAACTAGACTCTGAATGGAATTTTATGAAAGTTTTATCAATATTATTTCTGTATACTAGTATGTAATATTAATCAAATTAAATGTAAGAAATATAATCAAAATAGAAGTCCTACCTCAGAAATCGCATCGAAAAAGTATTCTTGTTCAAACTTCAAATCAGTGCATCCTTTCTTCACGGTAATACTAAATTGTCATAGATTAAAATAATTGTATAGCAAGTCGAAATCAAAACGGTGCCCACTGACTCAACGCAATACTCCTTCACATCAATTAGGTGGAATCGGTACTTTAATCAGGTAATATGGCGTGTTATTACCATAACACTTATTATTTACATGAATGCGATTTCCTAAAATCTTACCATATTTGGAGAATAAGATCGAGTGGTGCCAAAAATTGAAAGGGGAGTTGGTACATAACACCTTTCTTCAGGTGGAAAAGGTTTTAATCTTTTAGGATTACATTGAATGGTTTAAGGATTTGTTTCACGGGATTAATAATCTTTGAAAGAAATCATAATCGTATGCTTTTGAATACCGAATTCGTATTAGCCCAGTGAATGATACACGTGTCAGTGAGATAAACAATTGTTTTTAGGGTATGATGTCGCGTTTTTCTAGGCCAATTAGGAATTAGGCCAGTCCCACATTATTTGTTTGATCTGAATATTTTTATTGTTGATAAATTTGAATCATTTTGAATGTGAGGATCAAGTTGTTACCAAGAGAATTACAAAAAAAAAAAAACCTTTCTAAAGTTTGGAGCTACAAACCATCTTTCTGTCGAATTAAGCAGATGGAGTAACATTCAAAAAATGAAAGCTTAAATTGTAAATTATGCAATTGTAACCTAATTTCTTTTTTGTTTCTACCCTTTATTGTATATATGTCAATAAAAAGGCAAAGATAACAGTGATCAATCTCGTAAGTCTCCTGGATACACCAGAAGTGGCATCAGTTACCTAGGAGAAAGCATCCCCTGTCTACCGGTCACACCCACCGTGAACCCATTGTTTTGATCAGGTGAACGGAGTAATCCGTAGGCAAAATCGGTGTATAAAGAACGCCTTAACAATATGTTTCACGTACTTCAAGTACTATTCCACTGTTTGACGTGAAATAAACTGAACTATTGATAGTATCGTTACTATTGATACTAGTCTTACTAGTATCGTTGATTAAAAAAGTGAAATTTTACTTCTTTTGCATAATGCATTTTAAATTTGTGTATCAATTATTATGCATCATATTCAAACAGTAGTAGTGTCAAAATATTTCTTGATAAATGCATCGTGCATATATCATCCAATACAGGGCTGCAAAGAATGCATGCGTTTGAATGAGCTAATTTGTCAGGTTTAGACAATGGTTTTTATCAAATCAATGCTTTAAAATAACACTGGGAATTTTATTCATCAACATAGACAATACATTAAGCAAAACTGCATTAAAACACACTGGGTTCTCATTTTGATTCAATCGGATTTGAATGTTCTGGTTAAATACTTCTTCTGCAATATAATAATAAGGCTTCCGAAGTTGGCTCTCGCGGGCATGGTTGTGCCATAGGTGTACTCTATCCAGTTCTTGTCGGGGTTCAGAAAAACAATTTTTTGACTGATAGCATTCCCACTCTCTCCACCAACCAACAGCAAACCACCTTTTCGATGAAGCGCACCAAAGCGCCGTCTGTTGAAATACTTCATCACGTGAACACATTTGGTGTCTCCCTTATCGGACATTTCTAAAATAGATCCATCGGTACATACAATATAAATATGCTTGTCACAGACAACTGTTTTTGATAATTTACACGGAGATGGAAGAAAGGAAATG
This sequence comes from Ostrea lurida, assembly GCA_903981925.1. NCBI lineage: Eukaryota > Metazoa > Mollusca > Bivalvia > Ostreida > Ostreidae > Ostrea > Ostrea lurida. The sequence continues at coordinate 44,063 of CAJDSM010021201.1, forward strand.
ACCGAACTCGTGGAAAGTCTTGTGTCGAAGCACTGAATGGCATTTGATTCCTTGTCGTCTGCAAGGATCCCGCCATAAACGTAAATTTTCTCCTTGGATACAGCCGCTGACATGGAACGTACCGCATGGACGATATCACCTGCTTTCCTCCAAGTTCGCGCATTGATGAGATACTCTTCTACGGAAGAAAGTGTACGCTTGTTCTCATCTTTAATTGTGTCGTCATATCCTCCAATGACAAATATACTCTCGCATACGGCCACCATTACGTGTCTTCTTCTGCCTTGAACTGGTGAGGTGCACCTATACCAATCATTATTTTCTGCGCGGTATCGAAGTAGACAATCTAGTTTCTGAGAACCCCCAGAAACGAAAATATCATTGCCGTAGACAATGGACGCAAACTCTCGGCCGAGTTGAATAGGTATAGGCGTAAGAAAGAACCATTTGGCTTGGACAAAACTGTACGCCAACATATCAACCACTTTTTCTCCAACTGCATTATATCCCCCAATAACGATCAGCACATCTTCAACAGAAGCATACTTCCGGAAGGCCACGCGAGGGGAATTGAAGTCCCATCTTCTAGAAGGCAACATTTGATATTGGATCGCCTCTTTGACGATTTCTCGACAACGCAAGTTTTCGTTCACGATATCAAGAGTTTCCACCTCATGAAGGAGATATTCAGAACCAAGTAATGGAAGTCTAAGATATTCAAAGAGATGGATCGCATCTTGCTTTCTACCCTCGGTGTCGGCCCCATACCACCTAAAAACAGAATCGCAGACCAACTCTTCGCTACTAACATGTAAATCATCGTGTGTTATTATTTCAATCAAATCACCTTTATCCAGACACTGGAAATCTTCCGAACGACAAATGTCTTGAAAATTGTACATTATAATCCCCCAAGCTTTCTCTGATAATTTTGGACATTCGTGGTTTTTGGCTAGCTTCCAAGCTCCAATACAGTTTTCGTTGTTAACTTTATCCAATAAAAACTGCTCACATTTTGCATGTAGCTGTTTGATTTGAAATAGAGCACTTGCCTTCAGAAGCTCCTCGGCATTAGCCTTGGTGACAACTTTGGATCCGGTGTAAATAAATTTTACAATGCTCTCAAAGTTTTCCTTTGATATTCCATGTAAATTTACTTCTCCGTTGATACTTTCTTTCATTCCCGACGAAAACATGGCGTCAAAATACGGTGACACCGCCGCAAGAAGCGCCCGATGACATCGAAACGTCTTGTCCTCTACCGTTACATTGACGTCTGTGTGTCGAGATTCTCTGTACATTTCTTCAAAAGAGCCATGGATGAACAAGGCAACGTCAGTTCTCCACGAATCGTCCATGGTTTTTTTTTTTTATTTCCTGGAAAAAATAAAATTGTGAGTAGATCAGATTGAATCCCAATATGAAATGAAATTGCGCAATTTATGCATATCTGTGCCTTCAAGGATAACAATAAACCACAACTGCTACCATGCCAACATGCAAAATGATACTGCACACTCATTATCAAAATAGGTTCTCTTTTAGCCATCTTCCTACATACTACCTTCCAATAGCATTGATTAATTACGTACGGAAATTACAGGTTCTGCAATTATACACGGTGTCATTCATGTTAAGGCGTGATAAGGACACGATGATGGACTAGACATTGAAAATCGATAGGCGTCGCAAATTCAATTGCCTCAGACTGTTAGTTTTGTACAATTTTCAAATCTAAAAATATATGAGAATGTCATGCACATAATTTACATTCCCTGCTTGGAAATTTCTGTGTCCAAAGCAATAAATGGTACGTGTATGGACGTCCGTGTTTCCTTACGAGTGCTTTCATTAAAAGAAACACTTGCCAAATAAACAATTATGCAGATAAAGGAAGGATTGAAATCTCATTAGACATGGACAGGATGTTCAGAGGGCATTATCCTCATCTCAACATGAAGCGAAAAAGTCCACTCAGATGTTCGCGTGAAGAAAATATTGTACTAGTATTGGACTGATCCGATATTACACAGTATGTCAAAAAGTATTGCAATTCAAAATGTTATGCAAACGTGAAATGTGGAACAATTTGTATGTCTTTTCAGATGTGATCCCGTGGGGAACTGGGTTAGAATAGGGGCTTCAGTACCC
>CAJDSM010021203.1:0-12341 GCA_903981925.1 Ostrea lurida
GTGGTGACGGGTGTCCACTGTGGTGACGGGTACCACTGGTGACGGATACCACCGTAGTGACACTTACCACGTGTATACATACGACATGTAATAGTCAAACATTTGGCAACAAACTCAAAATGTTTGACGGATACCACCGTAGTGACACTTACCACGTGTCTACATACGACATGTAATAGTCAAACATTTGGCAACAAACTCAAAATGCTATTTTCAGGATAGTTTATTCCGATGTTTTAAAACCCCTCTGTTACATTACTGAGTAAGTTATCACATGCAATGGATTGGAATTTTAGTGGTACGTGGAACTAATGGATATTGTCATGGAAGTCACTCGGTTTTTTTTCACATTATTTGGACACGGTTTTGTCACTGAAGTCCTTCTATCGCCGATTTTAAGCTTACTCTTCGTTCAGGGGTTTATTTTTTAACTCCCGGTGTTAAGTTTACCGGTCGCGATAGCTGAGTGGTTTGAGCGTTCGCGGTAGCTTAATGATTAGAGCGTTCGCGATAACTGAGTGGTTAGGTCGTTCGCGATAGCTGAGTGGTTATAGAGCGTTCGCGATAGCTGAGTGATGAGAGTGTTCGCGATAGCTGAGTGGTTAGGTCGTTCGCGATAGCTGAGTGGTTAGAGCGTTTCGCGATAGCTGAGTGGTTAGGGCGTTCGCTCGGCGTTTAGAAGTGGAAACCATGAGTCTTAAAAATGGAGGTCTTGTGTCACAGCAGGCGTTGGCTAAAGAACCTCACTCCGAGCGCTAGATTTGTGGTACTTCACCTACAACTGGTGACACATCAATATGAGTGAAAGTTTGAATGGGACACAAAACAATCAGCCAATTATAATGTTAAGCTTACTTTAGACTTTATCTTAATCTAAGTTGTGTTGTGCAACGCATTGGGACTTTGAACTTTCTCTTTTGCTAGTAAAGCTGAAGTGCTGTGGGGTATCTGGGGACGCCAATTCTACGGACTCTTGGGCAATCTACAAGACAAAATCAGAATGGTACAGATCGCGGGAATCCGGTAAGAATATCAAAGTATTTAGCTGAGAATAATCAATTGAACCCGCCCTCCACGAGGTGATGGTTAGCGTTTCAATGAGGGAATGTGTTCAGTAACAGACTTTCTATAGACGTGAATACATATCCTGCAGAGTTTACTTAGAGTATTCCCTGTAAGCTATTAGAATTTGATAACTCCTAATAAATCTCATATTTGCAGAGAAACCAGATTCTTGTAATTACCGATAACAGACAAGATATCACGTGTAAACATTTGGATGTGATGTATATATTTGTCTGGGTAAAAAACTTGCAGTCTACAACCATACAATCGAATTTCCAGCACACTCATTATAAGCTTTCTGTAACTACAAGTGTTTGAGAAACTGTAGCGAGTTCTAAACAGCTGATTTTAATTAGATTGTCTGCTACTAAAATTAAAAAATGTTCTTGTAGACGGTCAATTTGTCGATAATCAGTTAGTCCCCGAGAGCTGCTGTAACCCGGATGGTGACCTTAAAACCTGTACCGGAAACTCACCTTTTGATGGTCCCCCGCGCACTGACCCGCCATTCAGCGGGTCTTACAGGAAGAATCCAAATATGTACCACACGGTGAGTGCCTAATATAAATTGTACTAGTATTCAGAGAAGTTTGATTTTAACTGTTTTACGGGCGTTTTTCTTTTTTAATCTCAGCGTTAAAGGAATAAGATTAAGATTGTCATGCATTTATTTTTCGCCATGTTTTTTTAAGGGTTGCTTTGACGAAATCGTCCACTACATCCAAGGCCACGCCCTGATGATTGGAGGAATTGCCATAGCCGCTATTGTTGTCATGGTAACCGCGCATACAATTCTGTTGTAATTTACCAAAAGTATATTAACGTTTCTTGCATCGACCTGAGAAATGCCGTTTTAATTGTTTGAGAGCTGTACCTACAGACATCGCCCTAATAATTTGCGTTTTTATGTCTCTTTTACAGCTTTTTGGTGTCGTGTTCGGAGTGTGTTTATGTCGGTCCATTCGAAGTCGGGGGTACAGATATTGATATCTATTATTTATACATACATTTGCAATAAAAACTATTTTGTACTTCTCTTAAGCNACAGATATTGATATCTATTATTTATACATACGTTTGCAATAAAAGCTATTTTGTACTTCTCGTAAGTTGCTCACGAATTTTGGTCTAATATTTCACCAGTCCATAAATGTGCATGGACACCCTGTTATTTATTCTTTCTAAGTGGATAGAGCTTATGCATGGAGCGTGTAAATGTCAGAACCGGTGACGTGTGTTTCGATTCTGACATACATGGATTTACGTACCAGACAGATCATTTTGAAAACACAGCTATAATATTACTAATGCATCTACCTTAAAGGAAATTAACTTACTCGCTGTTAATTTGATTTTAGAATTTCTCATTTTTTTTTCCAAAAGAAATTTCACTATACTGCTTATTCCGGTCTGTCTGTCTGTCACACTTCTTCCTAACTATAATGTTATTCTGGTCTGTCTGTCACACAGTTTTCTCCCTAACTATATACTGTTATCCCGGTCGGTCCGTCTGTCTGTCTTACATTATTTTCTAACTATACTGTTATTTCGGTCTGATTGTAGATTTTTCATCCCTAGAGCTGAAAAAAAACCCAACTTTTTTCTACAAAAACCATCTTCCCAGAAATACATGTACCCTTTACATTTTTAGCAGCAGTAAATGCAATATGGTGGATGTTGCCTGGTAGACGTGTAACGAGGTTTAGGAGTTTTTATTTTCATCCTCAGCAGTAATTAAGTGTCGAAAATTTCGACAACAAAAAACCTATGGGTCTGGACGGTCAGCTTAAGTGTAATGCAATCCTACGGAAGCTAAATACACGCTTCGCAACACGAGGTAATTAGCGGGTCGCTGTGAAAACTACAGTCAAACCTCAGATTCACGAGAGGAGGAGCACGGGAGAAATAATTATTTGTTGAGATATCCAAAGGGTAAAATACCTAAAGATTGAGTGCTTCAGACTTCCAAATATCCATGGTATTCGAGATATAAATGCGCGAGATACCGAAGTTCGTCTGTATCTGGTTTGTCTCCATCGGATCACGCTCGTCCTTTTCTGTAACTGATTACGGAAATAGCCGAGTAGATACGATTCCCTAGAGAGTTGCACCTCAGTGGAGTGGGCTAGTAAGAAATAACGCATCACTGCAGTAAGAATATCTAATGTCACAACCATTTCCAAAATAACATTACGTGTATATTTTTATGTAATTATAGAATAGCCATTGTGAGTTGCACTACAGTTACTCGAGTGCGATGGAGAGCATATTTAGCGGCAAACACGAGTGTATATATAACTCTGATGGTATGCAGCATNCCATTGTGAGTTGCACTACAGTTACTCGAGTACGACGAGAGTATATTTAGCAGCAAACACGAGTGTATATATAACTCTGGTGGTATGCAGCATCCCCCCTTTTTTCCCTTCACATTGGCAGAGAACTGGTTTCACTATAATGAATAAAATGATTCTGTTATTATTCATTTTCTGCAGATCCCTGTTGGTTCCTTAGTAGAAATATCGAGCGAATGTCTCGAATTTTTATTATATTTATCTTCAACTGAAGTCATCCTGTTTGTCCTAGAGTTGAGTTGTTAGTTTGACGTTAACATACAAAAATATCCAACTATAAGGAAGATGTGGGAGACTCTGGTGTCTTTACGTTTATTTTGAGTTCACTGGGATATATAGAATCGACACATGAATGATGTATTTTTAGTCTTGAAGCTTTTTCTAAAGATTTCCCCCGAGGAACAATTATTGTCAATTTTGATTTAAAAAATATCTACTAATAGGTGCGAATAAAGCCCAATTTAAACTTACTTTGTCAACAAACAACTAAAGTTTAAGCTTCGTTCAAAAAATACAAATTTGATGCCACCCAACAAGCACATCTATGCAGTGATATGAAATATGTAGTCTAAAAACAAACATTATTTACAACCCAACTTCTTTGAGGCATCTTGCGATTAAAATTATTCCAAGAGTGATTGGTGGATTCTGTACAAGTGATTACTTTGGAATATTGAGTTGTTCTATTGGTCTCGTGTAGGTCCTGGGTTACTGACCAATGTAATTTACCCAAGTGACCTCTCAAATAGAAAAGAATCTCCTATTCATTACTAAATCGGAGCTATATTGCGTGCAACACTGATAATTACAGAACGCACGACGCACATGACCAAGACGCAGTGAATGGGGATAAAAATGGACGAAACATAAAAACAGTTTGTGAACAGTGTTTTCTATGACAATCTGATTTCTGGAATACAGTGGGAGATTGTGACTAATTGTCCACCACATTGGGGGTACAATGCGGAGTTTCCAGCGAAAATTGCCAACTATCGAACATAACAAAACATCATTAGCATAACTATTTTATTTCTATGGCAATCGTTATTGTTATTCCATGGTAAATTACACGAGTATGTAAATGGTCTGCAATCCTGCTGTCCGCTGGGAGCACGCGCTGCTGGCCCTGTTGCTGGGGACGGGAAACTCTCGTTTGTCTAGTCTCATCCCAGTCTCATCCGACAGGGGGCGAAATGAGATTTCGCGCCTCAGACACTAACAGAAAATAAATTCCATTACAAAACTTTATCCGACATCCAGAAGGCACCATAATTTGTCTATCTGCACTGGAAAAAAATTGGTAAGAATCAATTAGAAGCTCGTCTTAACGGGAACCTGGCTCACCTATAAGGTTTTTGCTATAAACAATGGCACATGGTCTTGTAAATAAACGGCAGCCCGTGTTTATTTTAGCTAATTCTCGAACACGGCTGCGATTTATCAATATCCATAACTCGTTACGCATTCTTTTCGTTGTGTTAAACAATTATTTTAGCAGTATAGAATTTCCACGTGCAATAAACCAACCAACCCACGCAGGGAGGACTGTCGGGTCAATGCGATATCTAATTCTGGTCATTGGACGATCAATAGTTGAATAGAAATCCTCAAAATTATTTATTATTTTAAAGTTTGAATCGACCCTCGAGGTCCCCGAATGTTTTGATTAAGAAATAAAGGTTTGCTATTGGTCATTGAACTTTTGACGCACGGTTTCTGTCTTGTTGACCAGTATCTATTGATGTGTGTGTGTGTTCAACTTAGACATTATTCGTGTAAACTTCGTTTGTATTATATTATAACTTGGAGTTATCTCCCTCCACTGCGCTAAACCTACCCGACCTATTGTTAATGATCTCTCATGGATCACTACACGCGCTGATCACATCGGAGATTTTAAAACAGGTTTTTTTTGTGGTGATCAGTAATTACGACTAGTACGCGCGGTACACGGCTGAGGGGTGTGTGGAAATTTGGATTTACGTGAGGAAATTCCGGGACGAGCGTGTAGTCCTTCATAATTATATTGTGAGAGAGGATAACAAGTGAGAGCGAGATACTGTAGTGGGAAAAAATATGGAAGTCATCTTCTCCAGGAAGAAATACCTTTTTAAAAAATAAAAGGCCATTTAACACAACATGACAGACGTTATAACGGGGAAAGCGAGAGACGGACAGGTGAGATGTTTTTGTTGTTGTTTTATTTCAGGAGGGAGGGGGGGGGGGGGTAAGAAAGGGGCGTTTTTACTTGACAATAAACGCGGACCGATAGACTTCGTAATAATCTACCCAAATTTCATGTCGGAATTTTCCAGGACATTTCGAAACACTTTATTGCAAGCTTTTATCAAATTCTATTGTTTACTTCACCTGGATTTAAAATTCCTTTACGGGGTGTAATCTGACAACAACGTTCATTTCTCTTGGAAGTAAACATATCATTCGTGGCGTCTATACGTGGGAATTAACTTATATAGCTTTACTATGTCACAGGTAAGTTTGCCCACAATACAAAGTCAAAACCTGAGTAAATTTACTTAATTCATATCTAAGCATACACAGTACATAGTTACGTGTATCTAAAAGATGTATTAGTATTTATAATTTGCAGTTGAGGGCTTTGTTACAATGCTTGTCTTGTCCCCGGGTTCTTCCGTCCGCTCGGAACATTGCCTTGTTAATCTATTTTTGAAGATTTGGAATTAAATGACCCTTTCAAATTATAGAAGGGTTTGAATTCAAATAAGTTCATAATTCCGTCGATTGAGGTCGAGTAGATATATGATACTATACAAAAGGTTTAATTATACCAGATAGTTGTGTCACTGTTGGATATATAGGATTTTAAATTTGCAGCCCACTGGCAAATGACGAATATTTTTTTGTGTGTTCAATTGATCCTTTTTCTCTATTCAAAGACCAGCGGTCTCAAATGAAGTATCAAACAAGTTTTGATTCTGAAAACAACGAGGCTAATATCTGGGTTAGGAATTTTGTAATAATATACTTGTTCCTCCATTATCAGGAGCGAATATCTCTAGCCGCTCCAAAATTCACTACACACGTGGGCCCACCGACCAAAGTCGTCATAGTATTGTTAATTGTCAGTTATATCATTGTTAAAAATATCAAGTTATAGAAAACCCTTCAAATGTACTAAAGAAGAGGAGTATTTTTAACCTCTTGAGGGGGTTATCTTAACTTGGGGGTCAAAGGAATGGATCTCATATCACTCAAAGTCCATAGGATAAATTTATAAATTACTAACAATGACTGTTTTTAAGACCACTTGCTACTTAGAAAATGTTCGTCAAAAATGCTGAAAATGGATATTAAAAGTAAAATGAATAAAATTCATCGCATGGAATTCAATTTTTTTTTACCACGTTTTCTCATGTCCAGTACAATGGGAAAATTTTGTATAAGTAGTAAAGGAGTTATATTAATGTTACCATCACGGTTTTTTAAATGGACTAATTCACGTTTTTTTTTTTAAATTATTATTATTTTATTTTTATTTTTGTTGACCCCCACCCCCCAAAAAAACCCACCCACTCCAACAACATTCATTTTTAACAATATAGCTCATTTAAAGTTGACAACCCAATTCTGACCTTCTGAATGCAAAGATAGGAGCAATATTTTGGCCTCACCTCTGTGCTATGTAAACAAAGATTGAGTCTTTTGTATCATGTTTTCCAAACAAGCCAGTGGAATGTTTGCAGTCACAAATCTAACCTTAGAATGGCATATTTTACCTACAGAATATTTGCAAAGTTGGTTATTGTTAATGTTGAACAATACAATGAATGTAGATATCATAAGGACCCCCCTCCCCCAAAAAAAAACAAACCCCAAAATATAAAAAAACTTTTAAACCCCCCCCCCCAAACAACCCCCCCCCCAACAATTGATACTATACGAAAAATTTAACAGCTTTGTTTACACAACAAATAATAAACCCCATCTCTGCCACGAGCTTCTGTCATAATGTATAATATTCATTATCAGTATATATATTATTATTGTGAAACTTTTCAAATACATTAGACGACAGTTTATTTGGACTACAGGCTCACGGTGGGTGTGACCGGTCAGCAGAGGATGCTTACTCCTCCATGACACCTGACTCTGCCTTCACTTTTGTCCGAGGTCCGTGTTGTCGTACACTTGACTTTATTTAGGCCTATATGTTTTTAGCTCACCTGAGCCGGGGGTGAGCTTTTCTGATCAAAATTTGTCCGTTGTCTGTCCTTTTGACATTTTCATCTTCTTCTCTAGAACCACTGAGCCAAATTCAACCAAACCTTGGGTAAAGGGAATTCAAGTTTGTTCTAATGTAGGACCCGACCCCTTTCAAAGGGGAGATAATCACGAAAATGCAAAAATAGGGTGGTGGCATTTAACACTGGGCCAGAAAAGCTGAACTTTATATGAAAACTTCCTAATAATGTATAGTGGAGATTCAAGTTTGTTCTAATTCTGATCCCCGCGGCTATAGTGGGGCCACAATAGGGGATCAGTTTTACTTGTGAATTCTGAAGAACCATATATTGGACCAGAATTAAGACACAATATTTACCTAAAAGCTTCCTGATATATAGACTAGATCCAAAATTTGTTCAGATCATGCATGCCTCCCTGGGGCAGGGTGGGGCCACAATGGGGGATCAAAGGTGTTTACATGTTGATATAAAGGCAGAGCCTCTTCTCCAGAACACATTGCCAATTCAACCAAACTTGGTACAAATCGTCCATGGGTAAAGGGGGGGGGGGGATAAAGATTGATGAAATTCTTTTTAAAAATCACTGCTGAACCGGAACAAGGTCACTCAGGTGAGCGATGTGGCCATGGCCTCTTGGTTTATTTTGTTGTTTTTATTTTTCTATTGTGTGTGTGTGTTTGTGTGTGAGGGTATGATTACGTTTAATACAATGTAACTTCGGCAATTACCTAAACAGGTGAAAAAAATTTATCTCCCAGACTCTATCATCCGGGCATCTTCACCCACTGAACTATCCAGGTAGACAATAACTTATCGCTAAATTTTGTATTTTTTTCAAATTGGAAGTTGGTCATTATATGACGAAGTTCTTCTTTACAACTTTTTAATGGAATCGGATATTTACATATTGTCAATAATGAAAGGACTTTTTTATGCCCCCGGAATGGGGGCATATAGTTTTTGGTCTGTCTGTTTGTCCGCAGGAAAAACTAACATTGATTGGCCATAACTTTTGAATGGCAAGTAATAGGACTTTTATACAGTATTTCACACGTGTTTTATGGCAAGCCCCTTTCTACCGGTACTAACATTTTTGACCTCCTGACCTTGAAGTTTGACCTACTTTTCAAAAACTTTAACATTGGCCATAACTTTTGAATGGTAAGTGATAGGACTTTCATGTGTATTCCTTTATGACAAGCCCTTTTAACTGGTACCAAAATTTGTGACCTCCTGACCTTGACCTTGTAATTCACCTAATATTCAAAAATTTTAACATTTACCATAAATGTCACATGCGTAATATTTTTGGCAAGCCCCTTCCACTGGCATGTGGAATCCGGGGGCATCAGTGTCTTGTTTTTATACTGTATTTGGGCGCAGCATCCAAACTCCATGTAACGCGTTACAACCTAGTCTTGATCATCAAAACGCTTCGACTCATTCGCGAAGTCTGATAAGACAAACGTCTGGATGATCGAGACTAGTCACAATCGAAACGGCAGGTCTTCTCAAAAACGCGCTAAATGTGTTGTTTATACGAAACTGCTGCATGCTAGAGTGTATAGAAAGTGCTAGTGGAAATTGTTTATGTGATTCAAAACTTGTTTAGCACAGTGACCTACCTTTAACCCCCCCCCCCCTTAAAAAAACCCAATAAAATATGTGCATGTAAAATGATGCATGAAAAACATTCTCGGGTATGATCAGAATAGAAAAAAATCGGAGAGGGCTACATTATTGCAGCTAGGTATGGATATGATAAAAAAAAGTAATAAACTGAAACCACCCCAGATAAGCCTCTTTCAACGTTAGATTTAGGACCCCCGGGTGATCGACCCCTCGTTGTTCATCTATCATGTCTGTTATGATTGGTGATAAACGGTTTCAATGGGGATTGACACTAATTAGTTAACATTTCATAAAAAATACACCCGTACGTAACGCCCCCAAAATATTGAACAGTCACAATGTTACCGAAAATACTGTCCAAAAGCATCCGTGAGTCAAAAAGGCCTAGCTCAGTATAAAGCACCTGACTAGATCGGGTTCGAATCACAGTCTGGCCTCCTCTTGCATTTGGTTGACCAGTCACCCCTGAACATGCAGATGTGTCTATGTCTTCGAGTACGAAAACAAAAGGGAGGTAGCGGCTAGGGGGCGCTCATAGATATCAACGCACTGTATGAATTAATATTAATTAACGCTTGTTATAGAGCTAGCCTCAAACTTTCGCCACACTTCGTTTGCACGCACGAGGCCTCGACAGGAGTATGGAGATAGCCTGGGCTGCGTTCAAGATCGTAGGCGGCTAGCCTAGCCGCTAGGCTAGAAATCTAGGTTATCTTGAACGCACTGTAATGAATAACGCCTTGTTTTTCGCTAAACGTCAGGGCTAGCTACGCATGCTGTTCAAGATCGTAGCGCTACCGACCCTACCGTAGTCGCTACGATTTTGAACGCAGCCCAGGGCTGCGTTCAAGAATCATAGCGGCTACGTAGGGCTCGGTAGCGCTACGAATATGAACAGCATGCTAGGCTAGCCCTGACTTAGCCGAAACAAGCGTTAATTCCATAACAGTTGCCGTTCAAATACCTAGATTTCTAGCGCCTCAGCGCTAGCTAGCCGCTACGATTTGAACGCAGCCCTGATGTATACCCCCGGGTGACCTCAACCTAACCTTTTGAGTACAGACGTCCCGCTGGGATTTTTCAAAATACCCCCCATTCATATATTCAATATTTAAAAAACCATACCCATTCAAATATTTCCTTTGTAAATTCTGATCCAATCATATATTTCATACCAAAATTGTGAACCTGTTTATGTATAGTTGGTGGCCATGCAAGTAAGTGCACAACCCGGGTTGTAGTTATATTAAGGATGAATTCCAGCGGATAAACTAGACCCACTCATTGATGTAATGACAGTTCAATGTCTACCATTGATATAACGATTTGATGAAATTGCACCCCATTGATATATGTCAAAAAGGTAAACTCCATACCAGCGGACGTCTGTAGTATAAGATATAGGAAGAGACACCCCCCCCCCCCCGGGGGTGTATATCCACTTCAAGTACTGTCTGTTATCGAAATGTGCTCTAATGTATGATTATATGTCCCATTCCGATGACCCGATATGTATGGCCATCTCCACTTTGGTTATGCACTCTCCATATATTATACTGTCAATATTATTTTGTATATTATGTAAGTCCAGTGATCCGCATGGCTTACGGAAAATAAAGAAACCTAAAAAAGCCTAGCATACTTCAAGATCGTAGCGCTTGCGAGCCCTACGCCGCAAACGATCTTGATCGCCAGCCCCCAATCGTAACTACTCGGCTATCCCGTAAGCATACGACGCAAAATGACGGTTACGGAAAATGACGAGCGTGATCCGATCGCAATCGTAACGTCATATCACTTGTTACGTCATTTCCTGATTAGTAATGGTTTGCCAATAAGTGTTAGCCTATGGATTTGTAAGTCAGAAAACATGTCGACATTCATTTCAAATTTGATCCTAGTTTGTTAAAAACTAAGTCTACATTCTTTAACTAGATACTTTTCTTTTGTGTCAATCCACATTACTGCAGTTCCACTCATGCTAAGCCGAGTGCCTCGTATGAGCCCGTACAGCATCCCCCTTATTACCATGCGTATGACGATCAACCAGAAGAGTTTACAAATGAAGTGCAGATGCAGGTTAGAAAATACAATCGCATGACGTCATATGTAAACGATGACACGCATAGAGTTGTGACATGTTGTGTATTTCTCACATCCGAACATTAACCATTAGGCCTATTTTTTCTTTATGAATTCCCACAGCAGTTTTGATACCACAGGTGTGAATTTGATCATGTGCTTTTTACACACTACTCTTTCCTGGTGTTAATATCATATCCGCAGGGAACTACACCATGACTGTCAAAGCACTGGATCTTCTCATCTGTAATGGCTAAGTGATTTTCTATTCCAGGTCAGTCGACTTGTCGACGCATTCAACACGGGCTCTCATGAAGCAATGGCGCTAACATCGCAGCCAGAGAGAGAGAAGAGCGAAAAGAAAGACAAAAAGAAGAGAAAAAATAGCGACAAGAAATTGTCAGAAAAGCTGTTGCCTAACAATCACCGACACCAGGTACAGTGACTTTATGTGTTCGTGCTTCTAATTAGGCAAGTCGTGATGATGTAATATTATTCCGTGGTCTCAGCTACGTCAGCTTCAAGATGGCGACCCACCAATATTGAAATATCAAAGGAAAAAAAAATTAGACTCACCTAAACTTTCTTTAAGCTTAAATCATCTTGCCATTCATTTAATGAGATACATTTAATGTTTATAAAAGCGTATGATTTCGATATCCCCCGAGACAGTCCACGATTTATGTAGTGTGTCTAAGGAGCTCTCTTCTGTATGGAGGAGCAAAATAGAAACTGTAGACAAGACCCACTTAGCATAAAAACCTTCTATATATCCATCATCGTTCACAGTCCTGGGTTTTCTTCTCGCACGCGTTATAGTTGATGGCTGTATGATAGCTTAAGCGGTGGTTCATACTTTAGAGACATTGTTTTAAATATCTATCTAATATCCATAACCAAGACTTCTTTTTAAAATACTTCAGGATCATAGTACCAAAAAGGTATTCACATACATCAGTTTGGTGCTAATCAGTCAAGTACC
>CAJDSM010021204.1:0-15296 GCA_903981925.1 Ostrea lurida
CCAACTACCTTACGTTTTTAAAATTAATTTTGTCCGAGTTTTTGTATGTTGTTAATCACGCTTTTAATCATTCAATTCCGTCAAGTTTGTTTCTGTTGCAATTAGTTTGAGGTGATTTGCCAGATTGACTAGACTAAAAATCCACATCATATATGCCATGTATATCAGCCCTCGGGCCCCATATCCGCACTCGGGCTGATATGGCATATGATATGGATTTTGGTATGTAATATTCTCTATGTAGTGACCAATCTCGTAAACTTGTCTCAAATAGAATACAAAAACAAGAGTTGGGCAAATACGAACCCCTGTCTGGACACACCATCTGGAGCTTCCTATTCGTTTATAAAATTGAGTTGCTTGTTTGCTGTTAATATTTATCCTAGTATAAACCAGATCTATGGTGTGTTTTAATTCAAGTTCAATGAAAATTGACGTAGTTTACTGATAAATCGTCGTAATTTATCTACATGTAAGATATGTAGATTTGAAGGACACGGCAAGATATTTATTTCACTTCTGATTTTTCAAGTAAAAAGCTTTTGAATTAATTCACGAGAATGCAAAATAGGTCAGAGCTCTAATAAAGAAGCACATTTCGTGACCATAAACATTCCAACAAACATTGGAAGACCTGACCAAAGATTACAAAGATACTGTCATCGAGGAACTCGGGTGCATATTTTTGTTTTACGCCAAGATTCGAAATATTTTTACCTGTTTTAGGTGAAGACCTATGCAAGGCGTTTAACGCCTTAGTAGTAAGGGGTTTTAATCGTATGCATTTCCCTGGCCTTGTTCACCCATCATCTTTGCATTGTCATAACAAGAATGATTCCGCATCAGATCAATACATGTCACAATCGCCCCTTTAGCACCATCTCACTGGACATAAGAAATAGAAATTGAGAGGCCTGTGGTTGATTTCAATAACCGTTTATCTTGATTTTATGGTCATTTCTTTAGCTAGCTGTTTTAAAGCGAGGTCAACTACTAACAAAAAAGTTGATGTTGCAGGGTTATAACGAATCTCGTTTAAAGTTATCATTTCGCAAATTCTACGTTCGCTATATGACCTTGTTTGCGATTACACATATGTTGACTATTTTATTAGACTCCCATTTTCGTCTTAGATTTCACAACAGGTAATCCCGTTTACTTTATTTCGACTAAGGGCTCATGGCTGGTGTGACCGGTCAACAGAAGATGCTTACTCCTCCATGGCACCTGATCCTTCCTTCGCTTTTGTTGGAGGCCCGTGTTGCTCTACACTCGACTTTGTATAGATGTTTTTTGGGATTATGATTACGTTTAATACCATGTTAACTTCGCCAATTTATATACTACTAACATTGTTGTATCTTTAAAATAATTTGCTGTGTATAAAGATTTATGCATTACTCGTCTTGCAGAGATAATCGTTCGTCCTGCATTTACAGTGTACGTCAGTTCGTCATGTGCCACATCGTTCAATTTGCCTTAATGTACACTTGTTTATCAGAATTGGATGTTGATTTTGCATTTAACGTCATTCATTAAGCTTTTGTCCTTTCTGTCGCCCATACATATCAAAGGCGAAAACATTGCTAATTGTAATGTAAATATTGTGATATGAACTTGTCTCCTGCACTTTAAGACAGTAAACTTCACATAAACATTTCGAGTAAACAAGGATATTGGTAATTCTGTCTGTTTTATTTCATGCACTGCAAACAGTGATCTTCTGTAACATGATACTCTTCTATGAACAAGCAGTGATCTTCTGTAACATGATGCTCTTCTATGAACAATGTGAAAGGTGGATTGAACCTCAATTATAGTTGATCCAAACAGGATAATTATAACGAGAACAATAAATGTACTTATCGCAGCCACATGTGTTGGCATGAAGACAAATTCCATGACTACTATTTAACTTTTAGCTCAGTACATTATTTTCATGCACAATTAATTTCATCTAACCAATTCTCGAAAATGAATTCTTATTCCAAATCATGCAAAACGAGAGGCAAAAACCTTTGAGTCACTTCTCTTTTCTGTAGAATGTCAGTTCACTTCGCCACTTCCTTCAATAATGTTACTGTTGGGAATGTTTATGCTCAGACCTGAATATTCCAGTTCGTCATTCACAATTCCCGTTGTCTTGCTTGTATATAGTGTATCATCATTTGTTTGCTCGCCATCTTGAAATTTGAACGTGGCTGTAGCCTTTGACGTTGTGTGTTGTGTACCTCTGTTCCTGTTTAATTGTTCATGATGATGTTTGAGAAGTGATGGGTCTTGACTGTCCGCTGATTTAGCTTCCTTGGTTATATTTTGGAGCAACATGGAATCAGAAATATCATAGTTTCCGTTCTTTTTAGCTGAAATTTTGTTCAGTTCCTTGTTGTTTTTGGTAAAATAAGATGAATTTGTAGAATGATTTTGTAATGTTTTGTTTTCATTGGTAGAAGAATTAAGTGATGCTGAAAGTTGAAATGAAGGTGACGTCAATTCATCTTCTGAATCAGCTTTCTACAAGAGAAAATATATAGATCAATACTTATAGTACGTGTATATCACCTCAATAAGTCTTTGATATTGAGCATTATTTTCCGAAAGTTCTACGAGACTTGGCTTGGTTGTGATATTTTGCCTGACACCTACACCAAATCTCGGACAAATCTCAGGACACTCCATCATTATTAGAACAGTGCTTGATTAATTCCGACGTGGTGTTGTGGAAGTTGCTCAAAGTATCTTAGACACCGTACCTTAAATATATAAGCAAGAAGTTGCCCCCTACACTTTTCAAAAATATTTATTAAATAAATCTAGAATATAAATATTTTAAAAAATGTGTAACTGGCTATAGCAGATATCGTGAAATTTTCGGATTGTTTACATACGATAACCCTCTTTCATTGTATAGATGCAGAAACGGGGTGATTTCAAGATCACGATATAATATAGATACATGTATTACATTTGCGCGTGATAAATAACGAGAATTTGAGAATGATGCAATACTAAAGAAAAGTGATATGTATAATAATTCACGGAAATTTGCACGTATACATTTGATCTTTTGTTAGCTGTAGCCGGTATATAAAGACTAAAAGAAAACTATATTATGACGCTTTCCCTAAGATATGTATTGGTAAAATTTTAAATTTATTTCAAATTAAGGATTATCAGACATAGCTCTGATCCTTCGGACGTATTTGGCTTCAGTCTTTGACACTACATTGTTTAGCTCATCAAATCTTTCGGATTTCCAACATTTCGATATGAGCTCACTGAAGAGACGGGTGCATTTGGTGCATGAAACGTATACATCATGACGTACTTTTTCATTGTGATGTCAGATGCTATGAAGAGCACTGGGATACATTTAGTACTTCCCGGGGAACCCTAACTTTCCTTCATATTCATACAAGCATTAATTCTATGCCGTGTTGACTTGGAGAGTAACTCGTTTAACACTCAGTTCCGTATCCTTTTTGACAATAATAATAAAATAAATGCCAACGACAGGATTGCAAATGCATGCAGAAAAGGACAACATTCACAGTCTGCTCTTAAAATAAACGGACAAATCAATTCTGCGACTTTATCCAAGTTTTATAAATGGCTTATTCTTCCTGGAATCTTATACGGAAGCGAACTGTGGTGTGATATCAGACAGAAAGATGTCCCAACATAGCACTTCATCTATAAACATGCTATGAATCTCTCTAAACAGACACCATCAAACATTTTTAGTAACTCTTCAAAGTTGTATACCAATAACAATGGCAATAATTTCTTAAATACCTTTACACAAACGAAAACCTCACTCTGGTGGAAACACAGTCAGACTGATGGAAACAAAAACCTCACTAAAATAATTCTTTATTGGGTTTTTTTTCGTACATAGATTTTCCAAACACAAACATTTCATATTCCTTGCATACTAGTATGTGATTGATCTCTTCAACAAGTATAACCTCCTAATCATCCCCATTCCTACCTCCAAACCGGGACATTTCCCGAACATTTCCCCACCGAACATCGAACATGTCGCGCATCCAATCATTTTTAAACTTCATGTACTTAATCTAATCAATTTACGTTGTTTTTTTTTAAATTTATCTTTCGTATCAAGTGACTAATTTTTTTTAATCCTGAAACGTTAAGAAAATGAACAGTGATCAATCTCATAAATCCTTTGCGGAATACAAATTAAAAGTGGACAAACTTGGACCATGGGCACTGGATCAGGTACCCAGGCCTGTCGACCGGGTACATCCGCTGTAAGCCCTACCAGTATATCTTGATCAGGTAAATGGTATAACCAAGTGCAAAATCAGTGTACAAATGGTATGAAACAAGTCAGACAGCGATTGGCTTATTAACAGGTTTTTATTGGACACCAGATTGTTATAACGACCATAGGATTTGCGAAATGCTGGCTTTAAACGAGACAGTGTGAACCCCTGTAACATCAACTGTTTGTCAGTAGCTGCTTCGATGTTCTTGCGTATAGAATCAGTTGAGAGACGTAAACAACACATGCAGGTGATAATGGAAATACGGGAAGTTGATGATGGACAAAGTTTACGTTGTCCAACTTGATGTAAAGGTGAGTAGTTAGTTTGCTGTGAACATCCACGTTCAGTATAATGAATGATAAGCATTTTTCCTAACAACAATACATCCCCAGTCGATAAGTAATATTAAGGACCTAAATATAATGTTAGTTTGCCGTTAGCATCTATGTTAAATAAATTATTATCTAAGTAAAAAGCAGATGTGGAAGAAAGTCTTTTGTTTCGAGTTCACTGGAAATATATCGACATATGAATGAATGATTGTATATTGTTTTACGTCCCACTCGAGAATTTTTCACTCATATGGTGACGCCACCATTGCCAACATTATAGACATTTGCTTCTTCAACAAAGATGGGAAAAGGAAATAATCATATAAAGTGATAGTCATTCTAAAAATTACTTTGTTAAACCCCATTCTGATCCTACACACAAGATATTAAAGCAATGCTGGAGTTCCTCACTGACATATCTTTTGTAGTTTTGGCGATCAGGTACTCCAACAATCTGTTGGAATTCCCATGGGCAGAGTTGTGCTCCTTTGTTAGCTGACCTGTTTTTTATTTCTTATGAGGCAGAATTCATTCAAAAGCTTCTACATGAAAAGAGAAATCTCTAGCCTTGAATTCGATATTTTCGATTATTGACGACGTTTTATCTATTAATAATAATGATTTTCATTCATATGCCGATTTAATATACCCAGCGAACTAGAAATAAAAAACACCACAAAGTCTTTCATGTCTGCTTCGTACTTGGGTATTCATTGAGCATAGACATTAATTAACCGCCAACTAACACTCAACTTGATGACAAATGGAACGATTTCAGCTTCTCCATCGTCAACTTCTCATATTTATTACCAATATTTTATCAACACCTGCATATGATGTGCATATACCTCTGATTTAGTTTGCCAATATGGCCTACTTTGGGTCAAATTGCTGTTGATGTTTTTCATTGCAAGTGTTAAGCCGTTTTTTATACACTGATTCGACTACGGATTACTCCTTTATCTTATCAAGACAATGGGCTCACAGCGGATGTGACCGGGCAACAGGGGATGATTAATCCTCCTAGGCACCTGATCCACCTCTTGTGTGTCCAGGGGTCCATGTTTGCCCAACTCTTACTTTGTATTCCATTTGGGACTTACGAGATTGATCACTGTTCGTTACCTTTGCCTTTATATTGTTATAACGGTCATATGTTTTATGAAATGCTTACTTTAAACGAGACTACTGAAATCGTTGTAGCATCAGCTTGTTTGTAAGTTGCCTGTTTCGATTTAAAAATTTATCATACGCAGAACATGTTCAAAAAGGTTTAGATGGCAAAAAATTGTGATTTTGGTATCTAAAAGTGAAATGGCAGTTAACGTTACTTTACCTCTGTTGGCGATAGACATCCGATGTCTGGTTTACATTCAGGTCCACAAATATCCAACCAAGTTGACAACAATTGGCAGATACTATCATAGAAGGTAGCAAACTTGGACGCCATTTTACAACAGCCTTCATAGTTGCCACAGCAACCCCATTCTCTTCCGGTCAGATTTCCATCAGCGATATGTTGCAACCTGCGGACAACTAAATTACACTATCTTCTACAAGGCGTGGTATACACATGGTAAATTATCTTTATACATGTAATGTAGATTGCAGTTATTGCGTATGTGAGAGCTAGTTGTTATTGGTGATGACATTGCGTGAACAACCTGATAAACTACAATCTGATTTATACAATATATATCACCCCAAAAACCCACAAAATATCATCCTTAATTGCAAGGTAGTTATCCCTTGAGATTTGGATTTCAAGATACTTAGCATCATATTCCATTTTATTCAAATAAGATATATCGTATTATTTCACTATTCTTTGATTTTCATCATGGATTCGATCGTGATGCCGTTGAATGAAGAGTCTAGTTCTCTAGGAGACTCTAATCGGTCATTAGTTAAGGACTGTATAATTCAATTTTAATTAGAATCAAAGTCGAAATATTTTCCTGGTTATTTTACTTTAATAGTCCTCGTAAACATGTCGACAAAACATGTTGACATTTCCTCCACATGCTGAACTTTCTTAAAAAAAATCCTCTTAGTAACTTAATAGTTTCTTAAAACAGGACTAAGAAGAATTTTTTTAAAGTTCAGCATGTGGAGGAAATTACAAATACTTGTAAAGAGTCCAATTCAAATAACATACGGGTCCGTATCCCGAAATTCCTCTTGCTTAGAGGATGTCCAAAACTTAGTTGATTCCTGCAAATCTACAGAAAGAATCTTGTAAGTATTACATCATTAATGTATTACCTATGTGCATATACTAGGTTATCCACTATGGTAAACTGCTGTTATTTAGCGCAAATTAATATTTATTTATAAGCTAAAATAGGTTAGGAAAATTACGGTCGGGTCGACCTTCTTGTGTTGGCATCTTGCGCATGTCCAGATCAATCTTCCTTTCACTTTGCGAAATTCAAAGAGAGCAGATAAAAAAAAAATAAAAAAAAAAAATTGATACCCACCTCTCCTTCCCTGTATATTTAAGTTTGTAGCTGTTGCTTTGCGTTTTAATGATATCTTTCAGCGTCATGGTCACATTCAGCGCCTAGGAGGTGGCCACGTACTGGAGTTGATGGATGTTCGGCTGGATGTACCTAATTAGTTTCCTATCGGGACTGGCATAATTTTGCATAGATTGCTGTCTCCAGGGGGCACTGTTTTTTCCAGGTCCCCTAGGCCAAGATGGTATTTCTATGCTTAATTCATATGCTGCCAATTGTTTCATTGGCGCATATTACAAAAATTCATTTGTTGATAGATATTAAANGGCATACAAAAATTCATTTGTTGATGGCCATGACAAACAAGCCAAACATAATATGACTTGTGTTTTTCTTGGATATTGGGCATATTTGATAACCTATAGCTTGTAGCCAATAGGTGGTTTCTGTTTTCTTTTGTCTATCGCTGTGGAGGTGAAATTTGTCGCAAAATAACTCGTACATTAACTAATTCAACTAGAAACATAACTCTTAAGCTTTGTTCTTCTGAAAAGGACACCTGACGGAAGGACATTACGACACGTGAAATGTAATTACCTCTTAAGATGTTACATCGGCCGGGAAGAAAAGCATCGGTACTCAGAATTAGTAGTTTGACAAAGATACCAATCATCCTCTGTTAAAGAATACAAACATACAAGGTAACGTTAGGGAATTTCCAGCGCTAAAATACATTTACCTCAATCTTTTTGTTATTTTCAAAGATAGTATTAGTTTTCAATCATGCTTGCATCTTTGCTGTCCATAAAGATAATAACTATACAAATTTTACACAGTTCTACAATGTGTTGTATTAACTCACGTATCTATGATAGGCTGTATTTTAAATTAGCAAAATTTGGATCTCTGTTTAACTTGTATAGTTTTTATTCTGTTATCATTATTTTTATTTATCAAATATCGCTGAGGTAAAGATGTTAAAATAGGAATAGAATACTATTATCTTGGTGGTAGCAAATATTAGTATATATGTAAAATAAAATAACCATTAATTTTTTTTTTTTTTATAAAAAGAGCGATATTCAATATATTTTAATCTCCTAAGTATCAACCATTGAAGTATGTTCGCATAAGGCATCATAATTCGTGCCCTCGTGTATTTTCAAAAATAAAATTTATGTGTTCAATATACACATATGCTGATATAATGTGCATTCTCATGGAAGAATTATTAACTGAAGTAAATTTGCAAGAAAAATAAAGAGATTTTCAAGCAATTTAATATGGGTATGTGCATAACTGCTTAACGGTGTCTGATCAATTGACTTTAATTTTAATTTTTTTTTTGGTAAAATGTTTTTAAAATGAATATTAACGATTAGATGGCATGTATTCAAATTTCACATTTGTGAGGGTTTTCCCACCCGTTATAGTTTATTTTCTTTTATAAAATGCTTCTATTTCAGATTAGATAGCAATTTTCTGAAACAAATGATTGTTTGGTTTATTTTCTTATAAGGAAACATGGGTACGATTACGTGAAAGTTGTTGAACGATATACGAACGTAAAATGTGTCTCTGATCATAGTAAAATTGTAACATGAAGTTTCAAACAATCTATACAAATACAAACATAACTAACTTGAATTATCTCTCTTTGATCAAGCAAGTACATCCCTAACCATAAGGTATAGAGACAATAATTTGTGGTTTTGAAGTTATACCAGACACGTGCACTCTATCCGAGTGGAATCGCAGGGGTCCTGTGTACATATATCTACAGTTTCGATGATCAGTAATACTATGGACTTCTCCACTTCGAACTCTATATTATTGTTACTTTTAAAAAAAAAAAATCAAAATCTCTCATGATATGCTTATTTCAGAACTGAAAATGATATACCATTTCAAGAGCACTGAATTCTTTTACTTGATAATATTGCGGAATCGTGCTTGCGGTAAAATTGCTTTGTTTGATTCCATACCACAAAATGTTTTCTATCAAATGTATCTTGAAAGCTGCCGTGTCTAAAAAATTATGGATTTAATACCTTAAAGCATAGCTTCGATTTTCTGAATACTTACGCTTTTACTCGTCTCATCCTGTGTGTTAACAATGTCAACAATGGATTTTTTTTCTCTCTAAAAAGTATGTCAAGATCATGTATGTATAGTGCTTTATTTGCCACATAAATCTACGGAGGCCCCTTTAAGACATCTCAATTAAAAAAAAAAAAAAATGGTAACTAATCAAAAATTTTAAATGATTTTTTTAAATTGTAATATGGATTTCATCTACACTGTAACAGAGTTCCTTGATTCGTCACAGTGGATATCATAATTTGGTAATACAAGTCAAACCTGTTATGTTCATTATAGCAATTTCCTAAATTCCTTCCTACATATGTACACAAGATTTAAGGTGTCAAATTCTTTAAATCTTGAAATGATAGATTCAAATTTTGTGAAGTTATTTTTGAATTTGTGTTACTACAGACTTAGTAAATTTGTAATCTCGGATAATGGATTTACAAAATTGTGAGAATTGAATCAAATGAAATGTTATTTCAAATGTGAATCCGAAATAGCGAAATTAAAATGGTAAACATAGCAAACTTTTGCTTGCTTGATTAATTAGTCGTATACAAAAAACAAACAAATGAATAAATAAACCCTTTTATATTAAAGCAAGATCAATTATATTTTATGGATATTGAAAAACTAAATGTTACAATTCGTTGTTTTAATTTCTAGAGGATCCAGAAATTGTTTGAAACCATGGAAAAGCAATACAAAAATCGTAACAACAGATTTAGTAATTCGTTACTGCAGATTTTAATTGCTATAATGAATTTAAAACCCCTGATAACCAATACGTGAAATTCGTTATGACATCAGATCTGTTATATTGAAATTAAGACATTCATTTTGACAAATAAAATCCGTAATAACAAAGTTTATACCTTAATATAACAGATTAAATTTGTGTAGTACGAATTCTAGGCTTCGTGATAACGATTTTGATAAGTCCTAAATGGACCCCTGTAAAAGTTAAAGTACTTCCGTCGTATGATTGACACAATTGTTATTTTTAAAATACGACAAGTATATTTTTTTTCCAAAGCATGTCATCTTTAGGAACAACCTTATATAGTAAACTGGTATAAATGTATCATATGCTTTAAGTATTTTTATTAAATGATTACACTTCTAAAGTGGTAAATTTCATACAAGATATTTTTTTAAGCATATGTGAGAAACTACCGAATTCTTTGTCTAGTGCGACCTTGAAGTAAACATGTAATAGAGAGCATAGTTTCTCCTCAACATAAGTTCAGTTTGTTGAATGAAATATTTTTTTTCACACAGCAAGAAACATAATATACTAAATAACTCTGAATTGCCTAAACTTTCTTGAAAAAAAATCTAAGGTTTGCGTACAAAAACCTCATTTCTGTTTATCATTGAATTGTAGAAACATATTTGATAGTTGCTATGAATAAGAGCAATCTAATCAAAATTAGATGTTAGATCCTCTCGCATACTAGTACTCATGCGAGCGGATCTAAGTTACATTACATTGTAATTATATTCTCCCTCACTTTGTTCGCCCGACTGAGGATAAATCTCACTTAATAACATTCTAAAAGCCAAATCAAAACTCAATGTATAGATGTTGCTCCGCTCGATGAACATATTTATTAATCTTTTGTCTATCTTACCACTTATCACAATTAACAAAACGCTAAATTTACAGTAACCTGAACCAACTATACCTAGTGTCCTAGCTGACGCTGTAGATGAATGACTCGAGAATCCGCACAGGAACTTACCTTAATTTGAATATCCCTGAGCGATTCATTGACTACCCTAATACCACCCAAACATAATATTTTAATTTCCCTTCTCTCCGTTCTTCTACCCCAAATGCACCATCCAGAAAGACCTGAATAACATAATTGTACTTCAGCTATGAATACCGCCTTCCAAGGTGAGGGTAATGAAATGGCTTATTGAGTTAGTGGTACATGTAAGCACCTAGAACACGTACATTATAACGTCTTGTTCTCTTTTCCGTATTAACAGTACATTTCCTGTCATAATATTATTATATTTAACGGTTTTTCTTTTTCATGAATGCGAAAAAGGGATCTATTGCCATCCGTCCGTCTATCTGTCCGTCTGTCACGGAAAATAACATCTGGTCAAGTACTACACTTCTGATTAATAAAGTCAACTTGAACTATACCCTGCCACAGATTTTAAATCGTCAAATTATTTTTGTGGGAAAATACAGAGTAATAACGACCAGTAGTCTAGATGGCGACTGTCAGCCTAGGCCTGGGGAAACCTAAAATGGCTACCTACTACACGCGACTTCATTTAAAGCTGTGAGTTTTCAGTTGAAATAGAGTTTAAAGTTATCTTGATACAAAATTCTTCAACAAAAATGGAAAAAGGAAATATCAGTCGATTTCTATAAAAAATACTTGATTAAAACGTACTCCACTCTGATTTTCGCACAAGTATTCGGAAGTTAGCACATTAAAACAAGCTGGGGTTCCACTAAATTGAACAATATAATTGTAGTATTTTGGTGGATCAGGTCTTCACAATCTGTTGGAATTCCCATGGGCAAAATTTGTACTCTTTATTATGGCTGTCTGCTATATTCTTAAGAGACTGAATTTATTCAAAAGCTTCTACGTGAGAAGAAAAAAATCTCTAGCAGTGACCTTTGATTCGGACATTTCGATGATATTTATCTCTTTAAATGCACTGCCACACAAAAGGCTAGCAATTCTAAGCAATTGAGTATCGCCCTTAGATCTAATATTAAAATATACAAGTAATAGTTGGGTATTACCGAATTCTTAAGCCAGTTCAAGCATTTGTAACAGTGTCAGTAGGTAAGAATAAGTTTAATCTGACACTCTTCTATTTGACATGTTTGTCTTTTCATTCAAGTGAGTCAATGGTGACTTCTTTTCATACAATACTACTGCATTAATGGGATGGTGGGACAGGGATAATTGGAGCCCGAGAAAGGGGCGGGGAGAAAGGAGAAAAGGGGGCCGGGAAGTATAAGTGCAAGAAGGGGCGGGAGAAAAGCGAGAGAGGGGATGGCGAGCATAGGAGAGGATGGCGGAGCGTGGGAGAAAGTGGAAAGAAGGGAAGCGGGAGAAAAGGAAGAATTGGGTGTGGGAGGAAAGGTAGGGAACGACTTCCAAAAAGGATTATCCAACTCATCTGTGTCAAATAAGATTAAGAGGTAAATCAAGACTACAGTAGCCAAAATCATCTGTATGATTAAATTAAAACAAAATAAAATCTTTCGAATAAAACGCAAATGAATATTTTCAATAGCCATTTTCTCTAATTTATCGGATCAATGTTTAAATCAAAGTATACATGAACAAACCTCGTCTTTTGGCTTGAATCTCTTCGGATACTAATGCCCACTATCTAAGTACAATCTAGTTAACTTTGTTTCATATCTATATGTATAAGAAGAACATTGATATTGATTTGTATTCCTTATGTTCTTGTTTCACAACAAGACGGATCTCTACTTTTAATTTAACGGGATTCATGAATTTTTCTATTTCGCTCATTTCGAGCGATAATAGTCATAACAATTTACAAATAAGAATATATATAATATTAGAATGTAGATGTTGCAATGTATTTATGAAATTAATCATATAGGCATTTGTTTTGATTAGACTTAGTATTATTATAATGAAAACCAGAAAATTATCATTACGATCCCACGTGCAACGTTATGGTCCGCGACATTTTATCAATTCTAACAATATCATGCGCGAAGTCACATACAGACGAACAACAAATTGGCAGGCTGACGGATCCAGGAATGTTTGAAAGGTCGCATGTTTACTTTTGACATTTATTTAGCAAATTATTTTGAATGATAAGGGGGTGGAGGTTTGGGTCCGGACTCACATAGCCCCCCCCCCCTTCTCTTGATCTACCCACTGTATTGATGTATATAAACAAAATATCAACTCCGTAACAGAGAAAAATTAATTACTCTCTTCGCAAGACAAGGCTGGCAACTACGTAACCTCATTTTATTTATGTTCCCCCACCATAAAATGGTAGATTGTCAAAGCAGTTGGAGATGAATAAAATCGTGTATGAACTTCGATGTTTGCGGATTTTTGAAATGCAATATTGGTAATAATTCTTAGCATTTATCTGCATTTTGACCTTCGTTCTTCTGTAACACTGAAATGTGTATGGAGCCCGTATATTGGCGAAATTGAATCACAAATAAGAAGGTGCACCCACTGAGATCGTAGACTTTGTAAATGCTTCTTATCTGCGTACAGCCCCCCCCCTATATACATTCGTGTACACCCCCTTCAAGCAGGCCGAAATGATGTTACCGTTTAATCGATATATGCCACGAAGTTAAAATCACTGGATTGTGTCACAAGAATATACTCAACCATTTATTATAGCAGGTATAAATTAGATAGTATACATGATGATACCACTCACCCACCCCGAACGCAGACTGGCAAATGTCGCGACACATTTATTACGTCCCCATCAGTAAGCTGGGTCCGGATTTTGTCGAAAGAGGGTGCGGTGGGGGGTGGGCTCCGTGAAAGGAGGGAACTACTAAAAAGATTTAGGTCTGTGGTTGAACCCTGGAAAGTTCATGGGTTATAGAGGCTTTTAGAGTTAGATTAATTTTAGCGAACTTAAATAACATGTTAAGGAAAGATAACGAACTATGTGACCAGTATGACTTCATGGATCAATATCCGTAAGTCCCAATACATGTTGGCGGATTTAGAGGGTGGCAGGGAGCGCCGGGACCCTCTTTGGTGACCAAACCTAATTATTATGTATAGATCATATATAGCATACAATTAACTCTAAGAGTAACCCCCTCCGAGAGCCCTGGGGCCCCACTTGAGCTGGGCTTCATCCGCAGACCTTTAGGCTTATTGGCTCCCTTTTTCAACGGTAGCCCCCCCCCCCCTTTCTTGACAAATCCAGATTCGCCACTGAAAATATAATGCAAAGCAAGTGTTATGCAAACTACGACCCTTCGGACCCACACCAAGTGGTGGCATCAGGGTGCTGGAGAGATAAGCATCCCCTGCTCTGACCAGTCACAAAATGTATACTATATATAAGTATGGTCACAAGACGAGTGAGGGGGGGAGGGCTAAATCTCGTCATCACCGT
This sequence comes from Ostrea lurida, assembly GCA_903981925.1. Lineage (NCBI taxonomy): Eukaryota > Metazoa > Mollusca > Bivalvia > Ostreida > Ostreidae > Ostrea > Ostrea lurida. Next base: position 14,308 of record CAJDSM010021204.1, read on the forward strand.
GGTACATCCACAAATCTATTAACGACTACTATTGCAGCATAATTGGTGGACTGAAAACGGCAATGATGAAAAAATTTCCAATTTCAGTATATGGGAACGACCCTCTCAAATTCGTCGAAGTAAAATAAACCTGAGCCTGGGTGTCAAATCTTTTCTTTACATGCACACCTGGCATATATAAAATGGGCGTCAGGACGATTTGAATAGTGGGGTGGGTGCCCAAAACTTAAAAAAAAAGTGTCTCAGACGAAAAGGTGTTGGGGGGGGGGCAAACTTCAAAAATATGTGACCAAGGACAAAAAAAAAAAAGGGCATTTGTAACCTGAATTAAGATGGAGTGGATGGTGGTGGGGGGGGTGGGAGGGGGCAAACCGTCTATTTATAGCGTGAAGAGTGGGGGGGTGGGGGGGGCACACTTCTTAATTGATGTGTCTTTCTCAAAGACAATCTTCTTTTTGTGCTTGCAGGAAAACAAAAGTTACTTTGAGAAAAAGTGGGGGGCAAAACAATACCTCTTGCGCCCCCCCCTCCCTACTCCCCGGCTTCCTAACAGCAACATGACATGATTAATTTCAGCCACAAGTCTGTGGTGTTGCTGTGTGTGGGGCTGCCGGGCGGGGAGTTGTTCCTGGCTTCCACAATTTAGTAAATTGAGGTTTAGGGGAATCATCTTTATCATTTTATCTTCCAATACTGTTCTTCAAATTTTTTATCGCCCCTTTCATTGTCCCAGTAACAATTTTCACTAGCTCCGCACAAAACTCGAAATAGCACGTGAGATTTTACATTCTGAGATGGAAACTATACTCCGATGTAACTATATTTGTGGTCATAACAAACTCCCATCTACATCGGCCCTTCTCAGTTCAATTTCAAGTCACGTGGTGAACCAAGTGAGTACGAAGAGGACCATACAAGTACTTACATAATCAATTATAGATAACTTACACTTCATTCCCTGTATGAAAATATTCGCCTATCCAAAATCC
>CAJDSM010021204.1:18868-44585 GCA_903981925.1 Ostrea lurida
AAGTCCTCACTCTTACGACCATCGCAAGGGGATGCTGGGGACCTATTCTAACCCCGGACCCTACCGTGTCTGGAAAGTGTGATTCAAAGGATAAACAACAGAAAAAAATATATTTCATATTTGGAAATTCCACAAGAATTGTGACGTTTTACGATGGAGTCAATTCAAACTTTTAAAATCCTTGAAACGGTGAGAATGAAAAGGCGAATATAAGGAACAGTGACCAATCTTTGTAAGTCCGAAACAGAATACAAACAGAATACAAAAAATGTTTGGCAAACACCGGATCCCTGGATACGCTAGGTGGGATCAGATGTTGATCAGGTAAACGGAGTAATCTGTATTCAAAATCAGTATATGAAGAACGGCTTAATATCGCGTCTTCGACGCATTTAATTTAAGCTATGCATACGGATTTTGTGGGAGTGAGGTCATATACCTGGGCTGAGTTCAAGATCGTAGGGCTCGGCTACGATCTTGAACGTATGCTAGACTAGCCTTACGTAGGGATAACAAGCGTTAATTCATACAGTGCCTTCAAGAATACTAATATTCTAGCCTAGCCGTTACGATCTTGAACGCGCCCTGGATAGCAGGAATATAAGGGACAATCGTAACTACTCGGCATCTCATGCAACGAAAAATACGGAAATGGCCGAGTAGGTACGACTGATATAAGGACTATCATGTAGAAAAAGTTTTCTAAAGTCTGCCAATAAAGGACTGAAACGACTGATATTTTATTGCAAAATGCATCTTATTTGCAAACCATAAACAGTCTAGGAACCAGGGACCTTCAATTACGGCCAACTGAAGAGGAAAAGTAAATATCTTATGGGGTTTATGGCCTAAGCCACACCTATGTAATCATTTTTAAAATGTATTTTCAACAATTATGTTATAGAGAACATCATTTGAAAATTTTTAAATATGAATTTTTAGTGAAATTTCATATTTATTCTGTGGTATTCATAATGATTCGACGACATGTATTTACATGTAAACAATTTTCCTTTGAATTACGATGCATGATATAATCGTAATATCTATTGTATGAAGATCTATATCCATAGGTATCGATCACTTGTAAAACGTATTCGTGGATTTCCTTTCGAACAAGATCTCAAGATTAGAAATATCTCAATTACATGTACATGTATATTTTACTCTCTTTCAAATGAAAATACCTCCAAAAAATTACTTGAGAATGGTTTTTAAAAGTACATTTTTGTACATCGAAATTGTCTAAAATTTAACACATTTTAAAAATTGTTAGTGTGTTCAATTTTTAACAGTGTCTACGGATTTATTTTATTTCATATTTAGGTAGCTCATTACACCACAATTTAATTGATGACTGATTCAAACACTGTTTATGAAGTATGATTTCTTCTTCGAAAGAGTGATACGGGTTTTCAATTATTCTGTATGAGGGGGTTTTTTTTGGAGGGGGGGGGTCCGGAATGATAAAAAAAGGTGTTTTGTTTGCAAATAAGAGATTCTAGAATCTAAATTTTGATGTAATTTGATGCATGACATGAATATCGAATAAAGCATGCCTTAAAGACTCAGATATTTAAGTAAAAGATATTTCAAATAAAAGAAACATTTTTAGTGTCTGAGGTACTGTGATTTGATAAGTTTGAAGTCAGGCATACCAGAAATCTTAAAAGCTATAAGTAGTGAGTACAGATAGGTCGTACTCGCATGGGTTTTTGTAGATTTTGGCTGTCTTACAAAATGCTTGGCCACATTTGTTGATGAAGGATGTACCTTTCACATGTTCAAATTACATTTGAAGCATATCGGTAATTGAAATTTGTAGCAGTATATATATGTTTGCAAAAGAGCTATTTGTGTTTTTTTGTTGTTGTTTTTTTTTTGTTTGTTTGTGTGTATGTTAACATCCCTACCGAGAATATTTCACTCATATGGAGACGTCACCATGGGCTGTAAATGGCAGCAAAAGTTAGACCTATGCTCGGCGCTCTCGGCCTTTGAGCAGAGAGGGATCTTTATCTTGCCACACCTGCTGTGGCACGGGACCTTGGTTTTCGAGGTCTCATCCGAAGGACCGCCCCATTCAGACACCTCTTACAACAAGCAAGGGGAACTAAGGACCTACTCTAACCCGGATCCCCACGGGGTCTATTTAGATTGAAAACATCATTGCAAGGACATATGTGGTCCATATAGGAATTGGACAACGTCTACAGAATGGTATACTGTTAGTGAGATCTGGTGTTGACAGCTAACACACTATTAGATTTAGTATATCAAATGATGTACAAAGGTGAGAACGTAAACAGTAATCAATTCCAACTTCCACATAATCCTAGTGCGAAGTCAAGTATACCGAAGATGGTGTTAGTCTGAAGTTAAAATTGACATGGAATCATTAGTCTATGATAGTTTAAGGCATATTAATCACAGTGAGTCCTGTAATTTTCAGCCATCCTCTGGTTTTTGTATAATAGGCGTCTTGTCGTGCTTAGTAGCGCTGCTGCGGGCGAAGAAGTTCTGATAAGACTGGTATTGTCCTCCAGTGTTTTGTTGGTTTTTTTTTGTTTTTTGGTTATTTTGTTATTTTGGTGGGTTTTTTTTTGGTTTTTTGTTTGTTTTGGGTTTTTTGTGTTTTTTTGTTTGTTTGTATATCTGTCCAACTCCCTCTCTGTGTGTTTTAAAACTATTTTTATACACATGTTGGAAAAAAAGCTTGACGAATCCGGAATTTGAACCAGGGTCATTGTTATTGTACATTGTTAGCCTTGCGCATTGGTTACACAATAGTTTTCCCCATCTTCACGCTCTTGTTATTTACACTCTAAAATAAATGCAGTCATAAAAATCAATTTTGCTTATGTTTCAAAACAATGTAATCTGTATTTCGCATTATTAACAAAAGTAAAATGGTATTGTTCAAAATTTAGAAGTGTTCGAATTTGTCAGCGCTTTAAACTTACGTGTATACATGTATATACTGGTAAAGGTATTTGAGTATTCATAGTTCGGATCATGGTGTTTATTGAGAGACATGATTATTAAGAGCATGAAAATCTAAGTATCGTAATCTCTCTCTCTCTCTCTCTCTCTCTCTCTCTCTCTCTCTCTCTCTCTCTCTCTCTCTCTCTCTCTCTCTCTCTCTCTCTCTCTCTCTCTCTCTCTCTTTATTTTTTTTATTTTAGATTTTATTCCCCACACCATCTGTAAGTGTGTTTTGTAGGTATGACTTCATGAAGTATGTGATTTCAATAAATGTGAGACCTTTGAGTCGGGTTGTCACATTTTGAAAGGAATTGTATATCTCGTTCTTGTCGAAACGTTCTTAAAGTAGATACCAATCTCGATTTTTTTGGGTTGTTTTTGTTTTTCGTCTTTATTTATGGGGGTGGGGGGGTATTAATGGGCGCCTGATAATCTTATGCCTTTATGTGTATGAGAAAATGTTGGGGTTTTCTTTCTTCGTAAAATTTAAACTTCATTTTGTAAAAGTAAGATTTTACACAAAAATTGCAGTCGAGGAAAATATATTCTGCGGTAAAAGTTTTCATCGAACATTCCATGGTTGATATTTAAGATATGAATTTGATTTTTCTGTATGCTACGTGAAATGGACTTTTTATTTTTAAATTTCCATTTTTTAGCGATTTTTATGAAAAAGCAACATTTTCACCTAAAGTCCCCATTTTCTCGCTGAAATACAGATGTCTATGTTTAATATGTTGTTTATTGCATGAATATTCAACATTTCATATCTGTTTTATTTAGTGGAGGTTTTGTCCAAATTTGGCTAGATTGACTACATTAATTAAACCTAATACCAACTTTCAAATTTACCTAACGTAAACCCGATCTGGGTCGTTGCATTTTGTCCCTTGTAACTAACTATATCAAAGAAGAAAAGGTTGCGTACCACCAAGTGTTCAAGTTTCCTTCCATATAAACCACGTGGATATTTGTTTGCTACATGTACGTCAGACAAATTGTTAATGAAATCCCATTATCTAAAGCGATAAGACATAAACGTCAACGTCAAAGTGTGGTGTGCATTTATTTATTGCGTCATATGCATAATTAATGTCATTTTTTTAATGACACAAAGCTGACTAAAAATACTTGATGCATACTTAATTTGATGTCTATGAAATGCAGAGGCGAAGGTGCAAGTAAAAAGGTTTTAAATAACAGAAAGACCTAAATAAAAAATTTATGTAATATTTGAATTTCTGATCAAAAATTCCTTTTGATTTGAAAGTATAATTTTTATGCACCGCCATGAATATGGCATATAGTGTTTGTCATGTCCGTCTTTCTGTCTGTCCTTCCGTCACACTCTCTGTTCAAAGAAACTATTCAAGATATTTTTTCTCAATTGACAAATTGGATAGACTTCATTTGTTAAATACAGTTGAACTTCAAGATCTCGAACACTGATATCTCGGAATATCATGGTTATTTCGAACTGATATCTCGAATTCACGGATATCTCGAACTTTTTTCTTGGTCCCATCAAGTTCGAGATAATGAGGTTCGACTGTACTTTATTGCCATTTGTAGATGTGCATACTACCGGGAAAGGAGGATTCAATAATTTCCCTTAAAGATATAGTGGATCTAAGAGGGATGGAGGATGTAAAATAGCTTGTGAATGCTTCTCCTCCTATATGGCGTATAGGATGAACTTGAAACATTGTACAGTGCTTCATTGCCATTTGTAGATGTGCATATTGTCGGGACAGGGGATCCAATGATTTTTCCTATAGTAATGGAGGATCTAAGAGGTGGAGAATGTAAAATAGCCGTGAACACTTCTCTTACTATATTTTTGGGGCATTAAGTTCCCCCATCTTTGGTGGGTTATATACATGTGTGTAACTGTGGATGTTATCTATGTATCTGTATCATTAAATCAACAGAGTAGAAATTGAGTGTCAATCTTATTTAGTCGTTATTTACCGTGTACAGTTCCAGCTGAAATTTAACAAGACAAAAGATAATCATCGTCTCTGGGGAATTTCGGAGAGAAAATGGGGCAAAAACTCTACTCGGATCAACACACGCCGTTCCGTCGCCTGGTTCTAAATTTATTTACCAGAGATCGATTTCCGGTCATTGAAGAAACAGTTCGAGAACTCAATCGGAACATCACTCGGCCTTTTCCGTAGAAAAAACCTCGGACGTATTAGTAAGAATACACATCGATTTGATGGGTTTTGGTGATTTGGTTACGCCTAAGCACACAACGCAATATAGGAATATGAGATCTTCTTGACATAAACTATACCGACCCTTAATACCAGCCAAAATAAGCTGTTGTATTTTTTGTTGAATTTATAATAAAGTTTTGCTTAAAATATCCAGATACAATGATCAGACCCCAAAAATATTTTTTTTTTCTATTTTATTGAAATAGTGTTACCACGTGTCTTGTTTACCCAGTGACATATAGATACACGTTCTATACGTCACTGGTATGAAAGTGAATGGTTTGAAGAACATTTGACAGCAGCAAAGAAATAGCTTGCACGGGCATAGGACAAGGGGGGGGGGGGGGGGCAGCGGCTTGCATCCAAACTTTCTTAGAGAGTTTGTCAAAGACAAAGCCACCTTGATCAGGGGCGATCTAGGATGAGAGGGGGAACAACTTTACGAGGCAGGGGGTCTGAGGTCCTCAAGGGGCTAAGCTTCTGCATTCTATAGGGCTAGAAGTACAGATGTATGTCTCCCATGTAGTCAATTTTAATATTTTCTGTTATTTTTTATGAACTGAAATTAATAAAATGACACAAAATTTAAGAGTTTTTGAAAAAATATAAATTCTCCCAATAAAAGTAACAATAAAATCAATTGTCGTTTATTTCAGAGAGTCGAAAATACGGTCAATTATATGTTTTAATACTATCCACACGGTCAATTATATGTAGTATTTTTCCAAAGTTCGGCAACTTCATGCAATTTATCACAAGATTTTTTTTTACGAAGAATATTGCACATATAATATTGTTTACGAAGAAGTCACCAACAACTGATCAGATCTCTCCATATATATATCTCATTGAACCCTGTTTTAGATTCTACAGCTTATGTTATATTCTGACTATACCTTTAAATTTGAAATCCGAGGGGGGGGGGTCTTCCTATATCTTGGTATACACAGACGTATTGCTGGAATGGGCCACTTTTTTATTTTCAAATACATGTATGTCAATGGTATACAATTTTCATCCATCTGTTATATATATGTGTAGACAGTTTGACATGCCAATATGAAAATGATCCGGGAATGAAAAAGTCGGATAATAATGGTGATGTTGTTAGACTATTTCACTGGTTGTCATGAGGTGTTAATGCAATGATTAGACGTCTCCTTATGTCTGTATACTTTCTGCAGCATGACCATAGTACCCAGGGCTATATATTTGTTCAGATGTGAACTCCTCTCATACCCGAGAACAAAGGCATAGGTTGCAAAAATAATTGAGTAAGAGTTCACTTCATTGGGATACTCAACATGACTTAAAATGTACTGGACGAATTTCGTATGCCAGAAAAGGAATCTGGCAAAGCCATATCTTTAGTAGAATTCCTAAAGATGCTTGAAGACGAATCAAAGCAGGCTTTGAGGTCATGTTTTCCAAAACATTTTGATATAAACTTCAGCAATTGAAATGTATTACATTTTTTAAAGTAATTGATAGCATTACAACTGTCTCACGGGCAAGCCATTCATGTCCTACGGACATATTTGTAGTTAATTAGAAATTACATGTAATAATAATATGTAGTCACAATTAATTGATTTGCAAATGTAAGTTATAAAAATATTTTCATCGATTACCCTAGACAAACAATAATATTACTGCATACTGTTTGACTGAAACTAAATTCATGCATGTTATGTGAAGAATGCTTTCAAATTGTACATTTATATACATGTATTTGCAATACATCAAATGTATCTAAAATAATCAAGATTGTTATTTGGAATTATGAATATTTTTTCGCACATTGTTAATGCATAGTCGCATCTTGATTTAAAAGCCATGGTTTCTTTCGACGAATTTCATTCATGCTAAATGAGTATGTTTAGCAAATCGCAACTTTCTGTTAGACAGAAAGAAGTCATCCTGTAATATCTATACTTCCAATGTTTTTGCCTTTAATATCTGTATAAATTGTAAAGATATTTCCTCATGAACGCGCTATAGCTGTGATCGTATGAATCTTGGTAACACAGGACTTCTATCTGGCAGTCCATACCTTCACTTATTCGCAAAAAGGAATTTTTTGTTTTGCATAGTTTATTTGCTGTAGATTTCCTCGTAAATTCAGGAACCACGCTTTGTGCAATCTTCACCGTAATAAATCTTCGGTTTAATTCATCATAAATCGTTTAGGAGAAGGCATGATGAAAAGGTGATTATAACGAACAGTGGTCAAGCTCACAACTCCTATAGAGAATACAGAATTAAGAGTAGGGCAATCACGGACCCCTGGACACATCAAGGGTGGAAACAGGTGTCTAGGAGGAGTAAGCATCTCCTGTCGACTGGTCGCACACGCCGTGGGCCTTATATTTCGATCAGGTAAATTGAGTGATCCTCAGTATGCAAAGAACGATATAACAATTGGTATGAAATACGTCAGACAGCATTCGACGCAATAACAGATTTTATTGACCAACTAGGTCGTTATATAACGAACAGAGAAATTGCGAAATGATGACTTTAAACGTCACTGTTGAAACCCTTGTAACATCTACTCGTTGTTAGTAGCCTGCCTCGATGTAAAACTGATCTTATTTTGATAATCACTTCCCTTATCCCCAGGCGACTGATCTGTATCAAGACATCAATTTGCCTGTCTACAATCTGCAACACCAATGAAGATAACATGTTTTGTATCTGCTAACGATAGTGGATCTAATGATTAGATTGCCGTTTGGTATGAGACTTGTTCTGATCACAAAAACATAGCTTGGTCAGACAAATCCTGGTAGTAACGAGATACTACTAGGTCAGTCGATATTAGGCACATCACCTCCGTTTACCTATCAAGACAATGGGCCCACAGTGGGATGTGACCAGTCGACAGGGGATGCTTACTCCTCCTAGGCACCTGGTCCCACCTATGGTGTATTTAAAGCTCCATGTTTGCCCAAATCTTGTTTTACATATGAGGTCGATACTGTTTGTTATCTTTGCATTTTCACCTGCCTATAGATCCAGGGGTCTCTGATTCGCTGTTATCGTCAGTTGTGTTCTCATTTTTCAATACTCAAGATTATTTGATGCATATCAAATAGTCCACAATTAATATAGATTGGCCACTCATTTTGGTATCGTTTCCGAACTAATTCTCGTACGGGTTGTCACACCGAAAATGAGAGGATGCCACTCTCTCTACCCGACCAGATACCCGTAGTTCTTTGTTTCAGAATCTGATGGCAAACAAGTCTTAGATTAGATTAAAAGGGTTTCATGTTTGAAACGTGGCTAGGTCCATTGCATTTTTTCCCTTAAATTTTCTATTACATGTACATTAAAAAAACCCACCAGAATATAATATTTGCATAAAGCCAGTGATTTTTTCTTTTATTTGAAATAAATGATTTGTAATTGTGAATGAGTAATTTGTAATTACGGAATACCAATGTAAACTATATCTTATTAATTTAATATTTATAAACTATTCACTTAAACATTTTTTAAATTGAAGAAAATTTCATTTGTGTACAATCGGACATCTCAGAGATAGTGATACTTTGTACTGGAAACTGAAACTGAAATGTCAAAACAAGGAGAATTCTGTCAATAAGCTTTGTCATACAGCGTGCTTTTTTATATCGCCCCAAAACAACACCAGACACTGTTCCGACAAAATAGGTTTGCCGCCATATCCACTATAGAGCCTGTTGTACATCTGTAGAGTTCTAACATTATTATATATCAGATAAAGTCTGCATGATAAGAAATCTCTTGCTATGGACTTCAACTCGATATTCAGATACATCGACGACATTATATTGCTTTCATTCATTTCTCGATTCGATATAATTCTAGTGTCGGAACTCCAGAAAAAGGAAAACACGGGGTCTTCCTCTTATGTTTCATATTTGAATGTTTTACTGGACATTGGCGTTAATCGCGAATCAATTACTCCACTTTATTATAGATATGGCGGCTGAATTCAGCTTCTCCATTGTAAACTTCCCCACATTTATGTACAGTAGCAATATCGCATTACAGTAGACATCTAAGCTGTTTCCAGTGATTCCTGTTTGCTCTGTTCTCGATTTAATATTCTTTATATGGTATACAAGATTGACCAATGGTCGTCATCTTTATTATCATCATAGATATAAAACACATTATCGTATAACCTGCGAATGTTCCTATATCTACTTATGAGCTCAGACCTCGAGGCGATAAACCGAGAATAGAGAATAGAAGTAGTTTTCATTAACAAATTAAAAATTCAGCATATATTTGCAGTTACCAGCATTTTTTTTTTTTTTTTTTTGCTAATAAATCTTCGATCTTTTTGACTTAAATCTCAGTTTATGGGCTAGAGGCCATTATTGCTCAGATGTTTTAGAGGTGTATTCGTCTCAAAACATGCTCATACCGTGGAATTTTCAGTAGCTTTTCCGAACAAAATTAGCAAGTCCACTTTCAATGTTTACTTCTGTATTAAGACTATCCTTGGTAGGCCGTAAATTAATGGTTTTAACTTGGGTCAGGGCGAAAGTTGTCTTTGATTTTAAAATATTTTGGATTTACGCTCACTTAGATTTTACGACAGGTGGAGAGCCCGTCATGAATTGAGTCCCCTGTCTCTGGAGGAATTATGCTTGTAATGTTACTGCTGAAATTCGAAATATAACAAACCTGCACAGAGTCAGAATGGGGATAAGAAAACATCATTGAATTGATAGGTGTACTTCGGCGATGTATTGAGAAATTCCTGTGTGTGTGTTTTAAGGGGAAAATGCGAATTCATTTGTCATTAGAAGAGCGTTTGTACTTTTTATAATACTCACATGTCTGAAAGTGTGTCAGCAACTACGGTGATGCCACATACATTAAAAATAGATACTATAGCAACCAATGATTTTCTGTGATTATTCGATTGGCTGTGTGGTGGGGTGTGTGTGTGTGTGTATTTCACATGCATCGAAAATATATGATGAAATTTGAATATATTTAAATCCATCCATTTCCATATTTGATTTCATTGAAAAGAAATACACACACCAATTTAAGCTTTAGAATTGTTGACGAAAAATCAAAGGTGTTTGTTTGGTTTCGTTTGCATCTTTTCAGAATAGTCTTTTTAAAATTGGTATTTCTATACCATACTCTCTTTATTAAAGTATCAACGCGTTACTAAATTAACTACCCACAGTCAGGAGAATGAAATTCAATCCCTGTCAGCAACATTTTCAATTTACCTCAAAGTTATTTTACATACGATTAGTAAGTTTTATTAAATTGTCAAAAATAGACTACAATGGATTTATAATTCAATAACAAATATAATATTTTTTTTTAAAAACAGGTAATTAATTTTGTATATAGAATTGCAATTCTGAGATAAAGAAAATATTGTCTTTATTCAACATATCAAATACTAAACTTAAAAGACCCTAAAACATAACAATCTCTCCTCGAGTTTTGAAGAAATGTCCATCTTTCGTAACAAGCTTGAAAACAAATGCCAAGCGAATATAACGTAAATCCACCACTAGTGGCCATCGTAGGATTTGAGAGGTCATTCGTCAAGGAATGAGCGGGCTATTTCCAATACCGTAAGTGCCAAGGTCCTTTTCAGGTGTTCCCGGTCTGAAAATGAAAAGATTAAGACATGAATAAGTGTAGAAGTCAAATGAATCTTGCATTAATATTATGCAGAATTAGGTTCCGTATTTTACAATGTAATATTCTTTATGTTTAATAAAAACCGTGTTATGTAAGTCCATGGCAACATTGCAGCTCTTTTTGTTTCTAAGTAAATGATAACAGAAAAACATGATGAGGTTTAAAAAAAATCATTAATATAAAATGACGAAAAATGTGAATACTAAGATAAAAATACATATAGAAATTGACTGTGAGACAAACCGGCGTCTTGAATAGCAAAGTAAGATATGAACGTATTAACGAAAATATTTTCATATTCTTTAGGAACAGATTAAGATCGTTCATTCTATTTTATCGATGTACCCATGAAAACAATTGAAAAAAAAAAAAAACGTATAAAAAATGTGTAGGCCTTCTACAATACTTAACACAAAATTTTGCACATCAACTGTAGAACGACTTTTACATATCAAAAGTGGAAACTATTTTCCTAACCCAGTTTTCCTGTTTTTGTGGGGTCTTTAAAAACTTTGACTCGGAGCAAGATCAATATATCCTTGGTTAATTTAGATTTATGAATATTCTATTCAATACGGAATATGATTGGACATCAGACAATCAGCCTGTATACGCCTCGCTTTGGTACTTGATCTGTGATGATTGTACATAACATAATTGCCAAACAGAAAAGTAAATATCACGACATGCGAGGTCATTAATTTTAGTAATTATTTTCTTAATACATGTATCGTGCTCTTGGGAGGACAGTATTATCAATTATTGATGATGGTATGCAGTGTTCTGTCATCAAACAGACCAGAATATTAAATCAGTCTTTGAAAAGTAATTCAAAACAATAATTTAACACTTGTTAGTCCCCTACCGACGAAGTTAGATCTGCACGCTGTCCGTCCGTTCGGTAACTCACTTTTTCCCCCATTGTTTCTGCAGATATTTATTACATACGTATTTGGTACATTGCTTTGCCAGGTTTGAATTTCACATAGTCTGTTGATTGTTTGCTATGTTATGGCACCAGGACTTAGAAAAATAGCAAGAATCATCAGTGTTCAGGATTTTTTTCCCCTCCATACTTGCAGATTAATTTGATATTTGGTACATTACTTAACCAAAGCAACTTACATATCAACTTCCAATTTGGTTTCGGTAATTGCTATTGTTATTGCTCATGGACTTAGAAAAAAAACCACCAACTGTGAATTAAATTTTTCGCATTTTTTCTCCGTTCTTGCAAATATTTATTACATATGTGATACATTGCTTTGCCATAACACATACTACATCAAGCTCGAATTCGGTCCATTGCTTTTCTCAAAGTACCTTTATAATGAACTTCGAATATTCTTGTGGTCCAATAATTTTTATGTGTGGTAGGGGACCATGTATTGCCATGCAAAACTCCCATACTGCTTGGTTTTCTTCTTAAATCATTCATGGTTCTGAAAGTTTGCAGATATTCATACGGGAGAGAGGTGATGTGTGATGTTGTGATTGTTCAGTTCCATTAGAAAAAAATAAATATGGTATATGTATCTTAGATTGTGATTGAGAATATACTGGACTCATTTGCATAATTCATCCTTTAATTTACTTCTTTTTTTTTGGTGAGAAAATATTTGTTATATAAGTCACATACTTCTCTCTTTTTTGGATAAAGTTTTAATGAAGTAAATTCTTGAACGATCTTTTTGTCTATAATTTTCTTTTATGGTGAAAAACAAGTTTAAAGACATAATATTTAAAGAGTCTTAAGATACTACATTGAAAGCCAAAACATTCGTCATTGCAAAATCATATCGCTCAGCAAGACGTATTTAAGGTTAGATTTGAAATAATCACCAGGGAGTAGGAGGGGATGTTGACATTAACATCAAAATGAGGTCACAGATTCCAAAATATCACGATGGTGAAGATTATTTTTAGAGATGTCTTATTTGTTGAGATGAAAATTTCTTAAGTGGACTATCCTTTATCTCCCAAATTGGAGAATAAGTATTTCATGTGTACAAATCGGAGGTAGGAAGGAATTTTCATTTATGAAGAGCAAGGTGTGTTATAGATCATGCCCCCTCTGTCTGTTTTTTTTCTTCTTTTCATTTTCAACTTGAACATATTCATAATCACTACAGAATATACACATACTGGTAAGGCTTTAAAATTTTTATGACACATATCTTCGAGTTTATGAATGAATACTAACAATTGAACATTAAGGAATTCGTAGAACGCTTTTCCAGAATAATGAAAATGGGATAATCTTGTTAGGTCAAAACTTTTGATCGCCAGAAAAGACGCAGAAAACATTAAAGGTATCTGTACATCTATTTATATTATCATCTGTGAGCGAAAACGGTCGCATCTGACAGTTGGTATTGTGATTATATCAGCGGGCCGTATCCCCTCGGTATTGTCTCAAGCCTAACGCTGACAATGACTGATTATTTCGGACCCGATGAGAATTCAAGCAAATAAAATTACAATTTTCAAATTGGTCTTTTCGATGGATGCCTTCCATTTTTAGGTATTTCATCGTACATGGACGAGCCACTTATTGTCACAGTATTAGGTTGTCTCAATTACATTGATGGAGATATTGGCTGCAAATTTGTATTGGGATATGGGGGTGTGTTAGATAAACTCTTTGTTGACCATTGATCCGTTATATTTTGTTGTTGCTTTGATCTTCGATTCGTTAGCATCCACGGGGCAGTCCTCAGGTGACCTAAAATTCTGTCTCTCTTATAAATGATCCTTACGATGTGGAAACTGGAAATAGCATGCGAATCACGCATACTAACGCGCGCGCGCATACACACAGACAGAATCTAGTGATACGTGCAATTGTAGACTGAACGTTAAAATAACAGCTTCAGTAGAGTGAAATGCAAAACCTATAATATTATATGAATTTTCAATATTACGAATGCTTGATGGATGAAAAAAAAGAGTAATGTTTGATTAATAAAAAGCTGGTAGTTTTGATATTGAATGGTGTTTGTGATGTTTGCCGTGATAATAGTTCGGATAAGGTTAAGCGATATTTCATCACATTGGACTTTAAATGTACACAATTATCGGATCTTTACACAAACAATCCTATCTAAAACAGGTATAAAGTATCTAGTTAGCCTGAGTACCTTCATAGTAAAACGGGAGGGTGACTTTTAACGGATTTTGCATATTATATCGAAGGGTATGATAATGCACTCAGAAAATCAATTTTTGAAAATGTTTAAAAACATTTTCATGAGATTTTCCCTTTTTTGTTTTACTAAATCGCTTTTCGGAACAACTCAAAAGATTTGATTTTAAGAATTGGTCACGGTATGTGACTTAATATACACCTATTTAGCATAAGTTTCACTTCAAAAGTTTGTAATTTAACCTTCATTATGAACTCTCCTTTACAATTGTTTATTGATAAGATTGTCTGAAATCTTCACAAAGCTAAACCAGGACAAGTACAATACAAAGTCTCTTCATCCACCTACGAATTCTGTAGGGACTCGTTTCACGGGATCACAAGACAATAAAATTACTGTAGGTAATCAAATTTACATGATTATAGATTTCATAGAGATTCTACCATGGAGGGCGATACTAATACTATGCGCTCGACAAACGCGTTGTTTCCCATAAATAAAATAAAGATCAAACAATGTTTACTAAGTGAAGATTCTTAAATATTATGCAACAGAAAATATTTGTCGGCAATATATCTATACACTGCAATAGGACTTGCGGTAAAACACCCATCGATACTTTGCAGCCAACATAGCGGAGATTCTAAAGCTAAGCATAAAAATATCACCTTAATGATAATATTCTTGAAGATAAATTTCAATAAAATGCAATTAATTATGACGACTTACTTTGCGACATCGATGTGATTTAAAAGCCACTGGATGAACATTTGGGCTTCTTTCACTTTACTTGTCGTCGATAGTGCTTCCGTACGATACTTTGGGCTCGGATGTTCTAGATCAACGGCATATGCCGGTACAGGGCCCCTTTCTGCCCGTGCTTCTTCTGTATGACGAGTAGAATATGTATGTGGAACTGGTAAAATATCATTCAAGACTGTTCTTTTCCCAGCGAAATGAAAACCATTGCATCTACACAAATTGCCACCGAGTCCTCTATTGCAAGCTTTCTCACAAAACCTCTGAATTGAAAATCCACTTAAAACAGTCGTGAACAGAGCAAAAACATATAACGAATTCAGCACCAATCGGTTCATGCTTGCCATTTTGGAATATGTTCACAATGTCAAAGAGCTGCCTCAATTTATTTCCGAAAGATACGTAAGAGGTTATAATGAAAATTGAGGGAGGAAGTATTGTTATTTAATGACAAATTTTAAACAAACTTCCCAACTAGTACGCTAATGTTGACACCGCTGTTTGAAATTCCTTCGTTGCTAGTTACGAAAAGAAGGAGTTTTTACCTTTTTAAAATTCTTCTAAACGTCATTCACAAGTGGACGGGCAAAACTACACCTGATATTTCACACTATAAAAAATGAACTGTTCTATCATTACCATACATATGACTCAATAATTCCCTTTTTATTGGTGGCTGAGCTCGTTCCGTCCGATTTTATAACCAGTAAGTCTTCCGTTCGGTTACCCTCTGTTTAATTATCCTTTTGCCAGCTAATTTATAGTTCACCAGCGCTGATGTCATTATTTCATATTGCCATAAGGTGGTCCCTAGATACCAAATATTTTGTGGGGGAAAATGAATAATTAAATCCAACTAAAATAAAAAGAGCTTATTCTTTCTTGCTTAATTTACTTCTTCCACTGTCTCCTTGGCTTCAGATAGCAGAGGTTAATGAAGATCTTGAACAAGGTCTTTGTGTGAGATTTGTCCAGTGAAAACGTATATATCAAGCAAAAACTTTGCACCAATGGTCATAATTTTTTCATTTCCTGTACCATGGCTTCCATGATAAGGATATTGTGTTGATTGATTTCCGGGAGTAGCTCAAACGCCTACCAACAGAGTCCATGAAAATCTCTTACAAAGGGGCATTTGGGGTACTTTTGTTCTGGACATGACAGGCGTTGTTTGGTTCTTTTTGATTTATGTTTTCAGACCCGATGTTTGAGGTTTAATCTCTGCTAAGCTTAAACATTTTGAAGACCGCCCTTCGGATGTATATGAGTCAAGATTTTGTCTGGGATTTTGGAGTAATTATATTATGGCCTCCTACTCCATCAGTGAAAAGGTCGAAAGCCAATACGTTTGACTATCAATATTGTTAAATTGTTTTATCAAAATTTATTATATACATCTATATTCTCTGCAATTCGTTTCAAAAGTTAATGTGATTTTAAATATATTAGAACAGAAATTTGGTTCAAAATTGTAATCTCATATTAAAATTATTTATAAAGTATCGCAACTAAACAGCTGAAAAGGTGGCCAGGTATAAAAACATGTTTCTATAGGCGAATACAGGATTTCAGTAAAAGGGAGCGTGGAAAAAAGAGAGGTAGGGGTCTGGGGCCGTTCTCAGCTCTCTTGTTTGACGTTATTGTGAAATTAAGTGGTTTTTTTTACTCAATATAGTATTAGAACATATNTCTTGTTTGACGTTATTGTGAAATTAAGTGGGTTTTTTACTCAATATAGTATTAGAACATAATACGTTTACTCCCTAAAGTCAAGATCTTCAGTTAGTACTATTTTCAGTTTCGTAGGGAAATTCGTTAAAAGAGATTGTAAAAAATTGTTTCATAATATTTTCTTGAAGCTATTAACCTTTTTCAAGGATTGTTTCAAGAGAAGAATTTAAAAACAAGCATTCTGAGAGCATTGCAATACATAGTCCCCTACAAATTGCAAAAAAAGCTTTGAACCAAACAATATTTGAAGTTCATTATGTTCAGCTGTAGATTATGGTAAAGGGAAAAAAACCTATTTTTAAAATCCAAAAGTAATAGTTTAGTGAAAATTCAACCTACAGAAACCAAATTCAAACTTGATATGTACCATGTTATGGCAAAACTAACTGAATATCCGTAAGCACAACAAAAACCACATCAGAAAAACTGATAATTTGTGCTATTTTTCTATGTCTAAGGCCAATAACCTAATGAAAATTAACGGACAAAACCAAATGCCGACTGGATCTGTAACTTGATATGGCAAAGAAATGTACTATTTGAGATAAATATCTGCAAAAACAAAAAACAAGTGCGGAAAAGTGATTTACCGGGTGGTCGGACATAGTGCAAACCTAAATTCCCCTGTTCGACTTCTGATCGGTGGAAACTTACCACGTACCGCCTCGTCCTGGCTGTACTGTACTCTGGGTTATGGTGGAGGCCTCACTGTCAGTCTGAATAAAACGTACTGGATTAGAATATAGCCAATTTTGTTAAAATCAGATCCGTTGATCACGCTCACATAGCGATCTAACATGAGCGGATTAAAGGAAACTTGATTTTAATCAACTTGAGAGCAAGCATTAATATGGCGTGAAACAGTGAATTGTTAAATGGATCCTTTACAAAAACAAAGCAAAAAATCTTTGAATCGATCAATTAGTTATTCACCAGATCAACTTTCACTTATATCAAATAATATTGTACACTTCTCTATGATTGTCTTTTTTTTTCTTGCCTCTCTATAATTCAAGTACTTTATAATTCAGTTTCCCTGTTTGAACTTTTATTCATTCCCCACCAGGGATGCCTAATGTATGTTTAGCCCTTATATTCTACTGTTTTGTATTCAACGCTATGTCTGCTATGAATGTTTTCTGCGCTCGTGCTTTGTGACTCTTCATCGTACAAGTCCCTAAAACAGGAAGTGACGTTTTTAATACGAGGTAATCAGCAGGAAACATGAATTTTTAATTCTTAGCGGCTAAAAGGTTAGAAATAAGAATATTCCAACGACAAAGGTTTAATGCCAGGCAAAGGACCTTAAAATTTCGATATTTAATAATCGCTACTGCATTTACACATCTTGATAACCCACTGTATCTTTCAAATTCAATTAAATATATTTGTTGTTAAGCTGGGGGGAATTAAGATAGTTTCAAGTAAAGATGCATGAACATGTACCGGCAAATCTAGTTTCTATAGGAGTGAAAGAAATGTGTAGACTGTATTTCCGGAGACAGTAAGTAGTTGAATTCGGCAGAACGAAAGGTTCTGTAGTAACACGAGGGGGGGGGGGGGTATTCCAGGTTGGGAAAGGACAGGTTATAAAAGGAAATATGCTTGAGTGTGCAGTGTCTAAAATCCCTGCGTGCACATACCTAACTCTGAAATGGGATCAGTGCGGTGTGTAATGAATGTTTTTGATATGGAAATGTTGACCAGAGCATACCTTTGGTGAATACAGTATGGATCATTCACTCAGGATTTATTTAATGATCAAATTCAACATCTGGAATTCAACAGCATAAAATGTTTCAAAGATTTAGATTCTTTACCATTTTTAAGGGTTTTACATGAACTCACTCAGGAATTCCTCATGAGTCAAAGCAAACACTCTTGAACTCACCAGATGTTGAGTTACAGATAGAGATTTGCAGCACTTACAATGCTTCGCAATGTAAACAAGGCTCGAGCCATGTGTTTGTTACCTATAGTGAATATCTAGTAAACGTTCCGTTTAAGCACAATTTTTCAAATTTCAAGTTCATTTCTGGAACACAAGTGTTTCTCACCATTCCGAGTTTGTTTTAAAACACTTGTATTTTCTGTGATGCGATCTTATGAATACTAAGGCAAGAGCACGAGTTTTGTTTACATAAAAAAAAATGTGAGCACTGTATCTTACTTGTTAAGTTGCAACAATTGGCATTCAAATTTGTTCACTAAACCATTAGAGAATGCCAAAGTGCAAAATTAGCTTCAAAAACGTGCCCGTGTCCCTTTAATTCTCTGAGATATAGCATTGGACTGAAAGGAAAATGTTATGTTTCATTAGCTTGTCATAGCCCAACCTTTTAAGTGTTTTGGTGAAAAGAAGAAAAACGTTTACCCTATATCAAAACTGAATCAATCAACCCGTACGCATTATCACTCGTAATCCCCGCATTAACTTTAACTCTTATTAAACGATTCACTCTCTTTTATACACCAATAACTGAAGCGTGGGGGACTCGCTGGATATTTCTTTATTATGCTTTCAATGCAATTGCGTAGGAATCGTTGGTTATAAACGAACGACTTAATGTGTGGATATGGTTTATAGCGGACGGCTAGGCCTGGGCTGCCTATATGAGCTAGCATAGAAGACTTCGGACGTATTTACGTATTTTCTTTTCGACAAGATCTGATTTTTATTTGCGAGTAAATCAATTACGTTAAAAGTCTTTCCATCCGGTGTAAATTGATTTGAATCAATTATTAATGAATAAAATTCCCTAAATTGTGTTTTTATAGTGACAAGCTCTGTATTTATACCGTTAATTACGCGACAAAAACTCGCCAGACGGTACGGCGTTCTGTGGAGAGCTTACAATCGCATTCCAAAGTGATTGTGGAGGTTTCACAATGGCAGCCTTGGTTTTTAATGTTGTAATGTCCATGTCCATGTCATTGACTAAAATGGCAGGACGGAGGGGCGGCGATGTGCATTCTTATTCCTGCCCATTGCTTTCTGTCATGCACATTTTCATTGAGTATTTAAAGTGTCTAACATGTCTCATTTACGGAGTCTAGTCACTAGGAATATGTATGTCAAGGCAAATATACAGTGACTGTCACACCTGAACAGTGATCAACCTTGTAAATCCCAAATATATAACATGCATTGTTTGAAAACAATGTCAAGAAAAATGTTTTCAAACTTGACTGAAAATGTCAAGAATGCCCGATGAAGACGCCTTCAGTTTGAGCACCATGTACGTTTCTTGACCTTGTACTTTTTATGGCTGTTCTGGATACACATGAGGCTTTGCTAATTCCTTGAATTTTGCAAAGAAAACCATGTCACCT
Organism: Ostrea lurida; assembly: GCA_903981925.1. Lineage (NCBI taxonomy): Eukaryota > Metazoa > Mollusca > Bivalvia > Ostreida > Ostreidae > Ostrea > Ostrea lurida. Next base: position 38,718 of record CAJDSM010021204.1, read on the forward strand.
TGTGGAGTGTTTTTCACCATTTTTATCTTTTGTAAGGTCTTATCTGTGAAATCAAAAGCACAACAACAGCGCTTTCCTAGATCTAAAATACTTTAAGCAGCTTTATCGTATTCAGACATCCTTATATACTGACCGGATGATCACAGTCCAGTTCCGGGTCGAATTTCGTCACCAGGTGCGTGCAGTTGTCCAACTCCGCAATGTGTCGGGGAAACCATGCCTCTGGAAAAACAAATACGCCATATACATGTAGCTCAAATTACAGGTTGAAAATCTGAAAACGTTTACCAACTCTATCATCACCAAAGACTGATAGTGACAGTGATCAATCATGAACCATGACAAAGAAATGAGCAACAGGATAAAACAAACCAACCAAAGAGAAAGAGCCCCATTCGCTGCACAGTCGTCTTTCTCTCACTTGCACATCTCTGTAAACATCCCGTTTACAAGATTTTGTAAAACCATTAAAAAGAATGGAAAACACGAACTGAGTGTTCATTACTTGTTAAAATATAAAAAAGAAATAATAAATTAACTATTGCTATTTTGGTCTTAATAAGTTTAAATTTTTAAACAATGTTGAGACTATTTTGCTTTCAACGTTAAAACAATAGTTAAAGGCAAAAATAACAAAAAAGTTATTTGATATTTCCTTCTTTTAATATTGTTACAAAGTAACGAACACTCACAAGTAGTGTTTTTCCATTCTTCATTGGTTTTACAAACAATCTCTGTAAAACGGAGTTGACAGAGATGTAAGCTGAGTAGAAAAGGAAACTACAACTCTGTGCAGAGAATGAAGCAGCCTTGACCGGCAACCACACCGCAAGCCCTTATCTGAACAGGAAAAGAGCGCAAACGGCCAGATAATAATCCTAGCCTAGCAACTACAAATGTCCATTTATGATAAAGTAAGAGACAAAACAAAAGTTGGTGTCAGATAAAGAATATTTTCCCAACTATACTAATTTAGCAACCTGTAAATATTAAAAACATTCAAACGAAATCAAAAACATGTGTTTAGACGCATCCATAACTGGTACAAACACGCTGTATGCAGGGGGACTTTTTTAAAAAAAAACAGTGTACATTGATGTACACAAATTACCGGCAATCCTCTCAGAAATAGTGTTTTAACGAGAACAGAACTCCTGCACAATAAGCCAGAAAACAATATACCTATGTGATCTAGACTGGTCCCATGGAAATGCATAGAAGCAAGTGTCAGGTTTAATAGTACAGAGAAATGAAATTAGAAACCAAAAAGCTGCAATCTACCCGTCTTAAAGAGTGGTAAAGCGGGGTGCAGTACCTGCGGTAAAAACAGAGTGTGAAAACGTTCTAGAATGAACCATATTAGTATGGAAAGACAGTGTGTGTAAAGCTAATGAAACAATTAGATGGAACATGACATGTGGGTAAGAAAAGGTCTAATGTAACAATTATTATGGAACATGACAGTTGTGCAAGGTCAAATGTACAATATTATGAAATCACAGTGTGTGAAGAAAGTCTAAAATGTAACAATTAGTATGGAACATGTCAATGCGAGAAGAACGGTCTAACTTACATTATTATGTAACTATTAGGTGTGAAGAAAGGTCTAAATGTAACAATTAGTATGTAACATATAGTGTGTGAAAACGGCCTTGATGTAACAAGTAGTTATAAGACATGTCTGATAGTATATCGACCCAATGGAAGACTGTATTACCAAGATCCTTACAAAGAATAGCCGATAGAGTTTGCGAAGTACTGCTATTATCAATCAAGGTGTTCGATGAGAGACATAGTGATTGAAAGCAGATGGTGTGGCCGAGCAAGAGGCCCTCGCTATTATACATACATGTAACATCAATATGTTCATATTATGTATAAATTCTGATATTTAGAACATGTGACCATAATTTGTCCTTTAGAATCACCGTAATAGAATGCTGAACCTCATATCTAGTGACAGAATTTTTGTCTTTAAGAAACCAGTGACAGATATTATGAACCATTCATAATATGCTGAAAACGAATTCTGATCTTTAAAATCACGTGAACGGAATTGCTCTTAGAATACGTGCCAAAATAATCCTGAGCCCATTGGATTATTAAGATTGCTGACCTTTGGGAATCGTGGTCTTTGTTCCAATGACGGAAACCTCCACGGTTTGATGGATTTTGCCGAATGGCGTCATCTAGTGACTTCACTTTTTGGCCGGAACATAAACATTGTAATCCAAAACGTCGAAGATGGAGCCAGTTCTTTGTGACTTCGAGATTCCAATGTGGTTCAAAACTACCTTTGTGGTCTGAAATTAAAGACGAGACAAAAACAAAACAATAACAGTTAATTAGGAATCAATATACAATGTACCAGGTATGTGGTTGTGACCAATGGATAGCAGCTATACGTTACCTCCATCAAATCTATTAACCTACCTGAGTAAGCTAATGGTATTTTCATTTGAATTTTATTCTGATTGTAATCATTGATTGGGGTTGCTTTCAGCTAAACACTGCATTTTTTTTTCACCCAGAACGCACAGGTATTAGATATCGTTGCTCAATAACTTGTCCTTCCACGCTCATCATACCCAATATTCTGTGGGCATGTTGTGGATCATTGATATTCGCCGCTGGATAACTTTACGGCACATCGCGTACTAGCTACATACAAGACAGGGAGTAACGGATAGTGATAAATCACGTCCTGTCAACCACACATCAATCCTACCTATAGAATAGGTAAATTCGTAGTCAAACTAAATAGTGGATACGCAAGAGACATGCTATGCAATCGGATTTTTAAAAGCGAGGCCACCTATTAACAAAAAATGAAAGTTGTAGGGTTATAACGAATCCTCGTTAAAGTCATCATTCGCAATCTACGGTCGCTAAATGACCTTTATTGCGATTACAAAGTATCATAAGCATATGTTTTACTGATTGTGTCAATACCTTTTGTTACACTGTCATTTTCCTACTAGGATTTGACTACGGATAATCCGTTTATTTATTTCGACTACGGCTCACGCGGGTGTGACGTCAGCAGAATGATGCTTACTCTCCAGGCAGCCTATCCTGCTCGCTTGTCGAAGGTCCGTGTTTGCAACACTCGAGTTCTGTATGGTTTTTTTTTTTTTTTTTGGACTATGATTACGTTAATGACTTTGTTACTTCGCCATTTTAATATGTAAGGAACGCCTATCTTATGTGTTTCTTATAGGATTATGCAAATTGTCATTGCTTATGCACTCCACGTTCTTCTTCACCACTCTTGGCATGTTATCAAGTCTCTCCCGTGGTTTTATATTTGAAGTGAACCTTTCGAAGGATACAAAACATGCAAACACAAGAAATGCGTGTATATACTACGACCGCGTCTTAACTTTGACGTGACATAATGGAGATATAGACGAGCTGGTAGCCTGGTGACACGACGCCGAAGTCGCATGCCGCTCTGCCACAGGAGACCAGTAGTTCATTAATGCAATTTCACATCCACTAACCAACAATTAAAAGAAACTCAATTTTCGCGTCATTTGATGTTCCGCCAGCTTAAACCTACACACTCCACTGCTCTTAAATGCCCGCTTATTTACTTAATGCACGATATCACTGCTTGAACTTACTCCCGTGAATCGAATTGTTAAACAATAATATCATCGTTCTTTTCCATCCCCAATAATTTTGAATTGTTGTATATACAAGGCAAAATGTCGACGAATTGTGGTTTCGACTGCTTCATATTATGTAAACTATTGATTTGAAAATGCACAAGTGCCTATTGTGGATATACCCAATTGTACAAAAGATGATTAAAGTCATTCCAAATATTGAGATGGTTTTCAATTTTTGATCAATTCCTTGTGAACAAAATTTAGCTCCAGCTCAACACGGGACTGTGAACACGAGAACTAATAATCGTGAAAACGTCAACAGGTAAAATGACATAGGATGGTGTAAAGACTAGTCCTCAAAAATGACGAACCCAATCACATGGACCGAACCGCAATTAACAACTCTTAATGGGATAGTCATCCTAAAAATAACCATTTGTTCGATTTAACCTCCATTAAACCGAAGACAAAGCAGCGAAATTTAGCCGGGTCTCTTGGTTATCATACCACGTGATCATTTCTGTTAACCCGATGATCTGTATCGTTTGTTACAGATGGCAATCTTGAGAGGTAAGTATAGGGTAAATCGCCACGGCGGAAATTGATTCCAATTTCCAGATCAAAGTCAGGAAAAGAAATATGCGTATTTGAATTGAATGCGTTTTGGGTCTTACTATAGTCGCAAATCAAACCCACGGATAAATGTTATTATTTCTATTTTTTAGAAAACATCCCCACAAGTTAGAAACGTCATAGGTAATTCTAAAACGGAATTTACATGATAACGTTGTATAATAGAACAATTAAAGATATGTAGGAAACTGTTAAATGACCAAAGTTTTCTGATGATAAGAACAATCTCCATTCTAACTTTTACAGGCCAAGTGCCAACATCTTCTCCATATAAAACACCTCCAATGGATACCATAATCAAGGACCCCACAAGAATGGGTTCTACTTTCAAACATGAACCTTCGCTTTGAACAACTCTAACAACAAACTGCGTCATTCCCACAACTTGCAATGACGACTCACACAGCCATACGAACAAAACCGTTGACGTCACAATTCGACAAACGCACGGTGTAATTGGTAAGAAGCACAGCTGCTGTCCCATGGTTGTTTAAACTGCTGAACTCACATGCAGGGAAATTCTGGAAAATGGGAATATAACTCAATTACCCATTTAAAAACCCACCTCCAAATTACACTGTATGTGATGGGGTGGGTGGGGGATTTGGGGTTGGAATGGTACGGGGTCACAGTTATTTTAATTAAATGTACAGACGATGAGCAGAAAATATTGGTTAAGCGCTAACAACGTTATACCTTCAAGTCCGTGACAATCAATTTACAAACACCAACTGCCCCTCCGAACCACCCTTATAACCAAAAGTGATGACGTCATTCCGTCTTACAGTGACCAGAGACGTAGACATGGCAAGTTCTGTCTCCACGGGTGACGTGTGGTCATCCAATTTTAATAACCTCTCTTCCTCGCGATCGAGCGCCCGTTACTGGAATCTTCGCTCCCGTTGGCGAATTCCTTATCGTCCGTTCGAATCGCGCGTCTGATCAAGCTTTCCTGCCCATATCCCCCGTGCTGCAAAAAAGAAAAGAAAGTTAAATTTCTGATTATACACGTGATTTAGGTCCTCACTTCCTTTTAGCCCACACGGTTGGGATGTTAATTTCTTTTGTGAACATGCATAGATTCATCAATTAGTTTGTAAAAAATAAATTAATTTCCTGTCGGACAATTCGTACTGAGCACGAATAATTTCAGTTTATGGAATTTGAATTCATCAAGAAAATTCGCTTGACAGGAAAACACAAATATGTCCATTTCAAGAATTGCAAAATTTTTGACGAAACTACCTTTAGGCGGCAGGCCTATCTGCAATCGTTTGAGTGACTTCCCTACGTACAGAAGGTCGACCTTTTCCATGTACTCCAACGGAATCACATAAACAAAGGCTGCAAACTCGCTTAATTAAATTCGGCCAAACCTGAGAACAGGGTAACGGCAGTTTAAAAACAGATTTCAAGCGAAAACACTAATATTTATCTATCATTCCTGAATCTAAAAACCATGAGCAACAGAATTCACGGCTTAGCGTTTCTCTAAAGTAACGCACTCTAAATAAATAACGAAGCAACACAGTGAGTTACTCTCTTTGTTAAATATGCAGTGTAAAACAGTGTAAATATCATAATCAACAATCACGAACCCGATCTCCTCCACAACAACAAC